>JAQZBX010018886.1:0-34225 GCA_029593785.1 Cabassous unicinctus
AAAAAAAAAAAAAAAAAAGCTTTTTTTCAATGACTCCAAATGTCCTGAGACAGGTAAGGGGACAGTGAAACATTATAAAACCTGTAGGTTTTGCATCTGTATTTCCTTTTCAAATCACAGTAAATCAGACTTAAAAATGCGTTGAGTGCTGAGGGAAATTATATATGTGTATATAAATAATTTTAAGCATAAAAACATCATTTAGGATAATTTGAAGAGATTTGAAGAACATTTCTCATAATATAGAATTAAAATGTAAATATGTAGTAAATATGATAGTTAAAAATGATTGTCCTAATATTGATATATTAATGAATTTACAATATTACAATTATAAAACAGAAGTATTATTCATGTTAGAAAAATTAAGTGTCTTAATTGATATTATCTTCCTCATAAAGGGTATATTAAAGCACATGGTTAGAAATTCCAGTACAGACCTTCATAAATCCATAATATAAAATATCAAATTGTTGGAAGATTATTAAAAGAAAGAAGAAATAGAAAACTGTATTTCAAGTTGCAGGCTGAAAGTGAAATTAAATGGGTATTAATTTTTAATGTGGAAACTTTTCTTGATGGGGTTTCTAAAATAATAAGGCAAACTTCATGGGATTCAATTCTGAGTTATAAAATGGCTAATTAACGTAGTCCTCAGAGCATTGACTCAACAGTAAGAATAACAATATTAAAAATCTTTCCGTACTGAGGATATATTTTTTTAACTTTTTTTTGGTGGGAAAAATATATCATCTAATCTAATTAATATCTGGTATTTTGCAAGCAAAATCACATTCCATTGGTAGCTACATCTCACTCTGTAGGTCAGAAAGAGAGACCCATAAAGAGATGTCATCCAACTCCAATATATGTGTTTGTGTTGTCAAAGAAAGAAGTCTCCACAACACTTGATGGAAAAACATATAATGAGACAGAGCAAAATCAGGTTCACTAGTGAGCATTGGGTTCCCTTAGCCATCAGGTCTCCATCCATGGCCTACACGGAGATATATTTTACATGCAGTCCTTCTCTCTAGTGTCTGTGTGTTTTGGTGGAGGAATCTAGTTCCCTCCTTGCCAGGGACAGCTATAGGACTAGGGTGTGAGTTGAATGTCATAAAGCATGTCCTCCAGAATCAGACTTTCTCCAGTGAATATATACAAATGCTCAAAGGGGAGGAATGTACCAACAGTACCCTTGCCTAGTAGGAATTGTATATATAGTATTGAGTCCCAGGTAAAGTGGCCGTTTGCTCTAGGACTGTCCCCCACCATGGTGTACCCACATTTTGTGGGACCCCAATAGATAAAATTAAATATTTTGGTATGCTGGTCATTCATTTCAGACAGAGAATTATATGTCCAGGACACAAACACATCTCTGATACATGTCACTTGTGCACACCATTTAAAAAATAAAAGATACTATTTGAGGAGGGTAACCAATAGGGTTGCCACAGGAGAGTGATGAAGTCTGGTGGAGGAGAGATGGCAATTAGCTGTCCCATTCTTTGCCTAGCCCAAATTAACTACAAAAGTATAAGTTCTGTATTTTTCACTCTTGTGGAAGACATGGACTGCATTTTTCAATTTCTGTAGGTTAACTGCAACATGTCACAACTTATTTATGTAAAGCAACATTTTTTTTTTTCTGATATAGCACATGCACACTCAGTATGAGCCTTCAGAATATCCAGCACTCTGCAGTGTTGGAGGACGATGACTACTTCACTATCTACCTTGTTTTGGGGCAGTCCCAATGAGTTAAGTGTAGAATTAAATCCATTTCTTATAAATTCTAACATATTATACATTGCTTTTATCTCTTCTTGTACCCCAGATCTGGAGATCAAGATATTTTCTGCCTGGGAAAGGCACTGTGGTGCATTTCAGGTGGAATTTTTCTGCTGTGCTGCAGCTACCATGTGTAAAAAAGACCAAAATGGAGATTTTACAGGATTTTTTTTTTTTTCCTGAGTGAATTTAGGAACCATATATCCTAAGTCACATCACCCCTCCATTCTGTGTGAAAGACCTTATGTAACTGATTTCCGCCATAGTAAACTCTCCAACTTCCCTTATGCCAGTTAATGTACTACCCTTGACCTGCTATTTAGGTGATAGGGTGGGTATCTCCAACTTTTATTTTTTTATTAAGCTAGTCATCCACGCACACTAAATCCCCATGATGTTTAGAAAAAGCCCATCTGGCACCTTGTAAGAACATTATACAATTTGTTGTAGGTGATATAGAAGACCCTCCTTCCTGGCAATGCTGTTAAATAGGGTGCTGCTATTGCCAGGCCAGATGAGCCTAGACTTACATTTTTTGCAAGTACCTGTGTGGCGTTTCAGTCCTAAGGGAACATTTGTGATGTTCCAACTCAAAGTAAGTGCACATACTAGATTTTCCATTGTGCCATCTGTAGGCCCCAGTCCATGTATATTGAACTGCCTCATGATATACTGCAATAGTGTTGTTTCCCATAGAAGCATTACGTTTAAGCTCAAGAGTAGTGTCCTCAGAATCTAACCACATTATTTTGTTACAATAGTGATTAGAAACCTCCCCCAAGTAGGACTCAGTGCTATTCATGCTTTTAATACAAAAGGATAAGTTCTCTGCCAAGGTTGGGACCCTCTATAGGGAGACTGCTGGCTTTGCATGATGTCTCCCATATCTAATGGAGTCAATCATACTTGTTTATAGACTGGTCCCAATGACAAAAGCCTGTGTCATTGGGACCCTAGGATGATGGGGTTGTCCATCACTATGAGATAGCCTTGGGAGAAAAAGACACAACGTCATCGACCCCTCTTCCCTTTTCTGCCTGAGGCAAAAATGTTCTTGTCCAACTATTGGAGGTAAGAATTGCCCAGTTGTGGCTACCCAGGTTCTCTGTCTAAGCACCAAGAACTTAAATTTTCTAGGGACTCATTGTCTTGTCATTTAACCCAGTCTTCATGTCCTCTATCATCCAGTCAAGGGGCAGAAGTAACATCTTAAAAGAATTTGACATAATCCATAATAATTTGCCTACCTGTATGCAAGTGTTCTGAATCCTATGTGTAACCAGAGCAACACTAGTGTCTTGACGATTAGTCATCCTTTCCCCCATTCCCCAGAAGTTCCACATGATGCAGGTATATGAAGGTACATCATCTACTGGTTGGAATTGGGATGCCCATGCAGTAATATTACTGTAGGCCTGATCACACACCACACACTGCAGTTGTACTCCATTAGAAAAAGAAAAAGAACAGTTGGGTATCCTGAGAATGGATTTCTCTAAGCTCAGTATTTTTCAACACACAATACAGTGCTATTTTTTCTTTCTGCTAGAATGCAGAGTTTAATGTTTAAATGATTTTAGTTAGAAGAGAGTACCCATAAGTTCTCTTTATTGACAGACTTTTGCATAGTTGTTTGAGTCTTCTGTTTTAGTGTTTTATGTTGTTTTTTTAGGGGTTATGAGAAATATGAAAATTCTATTTTATATATTGGGAATGTGCCCATTTAGGGTTTGCTTTCACTGTAACTGAGGTATGATGATGTGTTTAGTGTCCCATGGGTATTTGAACATGTGGAAGAGGTGTTTCTCTAAGGCTGAAATGGTGGCCCTGGCATCCATGTGATGAATTGAAATTGTTGTCCCATATCTGAAGTATGTGTCTATAGCATTGATATTCTACCCTAACCCATGCCTAGAGGCCAGAAGTTTTATATGATTGAACAGTCACAGTCATATAGAGCCAAAGACCCAGCTATTTTGGCCTAATTCTCCATGTTTGACATAGCTTATTGGCAGAAATCACATGACTATGTCACATCTTTGGCTTTCATTTCCTCCAGGGTGAATCTGATTTTTACCCCTCTTGCATATGAAGTGAGAGTCTGTGTCTTGTTTGGTGGTGGACCTATTAGGCAATTGTGGCAACCTATTTGGTGCATGCTTGGCCAGCATGGGAGCTTACTTATATTCTTCTTTAAATTACCCTTTGTCATGGGCATAACATGGTGATGAAAGAATCTCTTTTTCAGCTCATGAGCTGTTGCTGTAGTCATTGTCCCTATATGGAGAAGCCTCTGTTAGGCCAACCATTGATTTGACTGTTGCCAGACTATAAGGGTAGTCCATTTTAAAGGCCCATGAGTCTTTAAATATGAAACAGAAATTTGAGTTTGGAGTGGCATGCACAGTCATTGCCGCTGTGGGGAGTTTAGCCCAATGGGCAGAACGCCCTCTTATAGTCTCAGTTGGTAGGTGAGCATACTTAAGATAGATGGCTACAGCAGAACAATGTACTTTATTAGATATGAATTGTGTAGAATTGTCTGTAAACCAAACCATTCCATTAGTTGGAACATATTTTGGACCAAGAGACCCCATTTAGACAAGGTAGGACAGGAACAGCTCCAGCAGGCAATTTTGCTGCCTTTATAAAACAGCTATTTGTTTATGCAGTTATAGGACTTCCTGAGGCCCTGGTCAGGCTAGGTCTTGGATATACCATTTTTATTTAATAATAGAGCTTTTTTGAGCCTGGCCTACTTTAGTAGCAGAAATAGTGAGTACCCACACGATGATGGTGAGATTTAGAAATAGACATGATGTGTCAATGGTTAAATGTTTCTTTGACATAAAGCCTCAATAACTGGCTAAAATCTGTCATTTGAAGAGGGAGTACCTGGTGGCTACCTCAGGTAGCTCATGTGTCCAAAACCCAATGGGCTAGCACACATTCATCAAGCAGATATTTGTTGCTGTAGGTTCAAATCTGTGGGGTAAGAGTTGCTTAGACTTGTAGTTTTACAGGAAAGGAGGGCTCCTCTGGCCTTAGTGTCAGGGATCTGCCACTGGATATTACAAGGCCTCTCAAACCTCCTGCTGTTGGGAGCCCCATTTAAAGGTTGACCTTAACTAGATGGGCCTCAAGAATGTCCATATATGGCACATGTTGTCTCCAGTGGCCACACAAATCTATCATCTCTTCAGTCACCCTCTTGGGAGTGGGAGCTGCCATTGGAAATAACGTCTGCTTCTTTTTGGTATGCTCATCTGACTATCCAACAAAGTGGCCCCTAGAAACACCAACTATTGGGCAAGTTCCTTGACCTTGTTGTGCCTGATTTCCCAATCTGTGGTTGTTTTAATATTTTTGACTTTTGTAGAGTCTGTTCAACCAGTATTTAGTAGCACCTACAGCAAAGACGTCATCAATATACTGGATGACAAGTACTTTTGGGGTAACTGGGCTTGATGTATGCATAGCCCTCTCCACTGGTGACAATTTGCTGGAAACTTAAATTATCCATGTAGGAGTACAATTAGAGTATATTGGAGATTATTGCACCTGAAGTGGGGTCCTACCACACAAAGGGATGGAGAAGGTGTTAACCTTATCAAGGTCAATACAGCATCCCCTTTATGGGCTGCCACCACCTGAGTAAAAGTAATGATATCAGTTACTCAGGTACCAAGGGTGATATGTTCCAGGTTCCTGAGGCCTTTTATAATAAGCCATACTAGACTGTTAAACTTCTGCAGGATGATTCTCAACATACCTGCCTGCATGAACAAACAAATACGTCCTTTGTTTTTCCTGCAGTGCATGTGGTACTGCTTTGGTTGAACAATCCTTCAGGGGTCTGGAAACTCTGGTGGTGGGCATGAGTGGACACACTCTACAGGCATGGTTTAAATTCCTCATAGCAAGGGGCAAACCACCTCAGGTGATGGTCCTGGTCTGTGATGCAGGCAGCCAAAATTCCAGTACTTATAATGCACATGGTGGGAAAGAACTATGCTCTCTGGCAGAAGAAATGGCCTTTAGGGCCGAACCCACAGGCACATGTGCTCTTGTGTTATAGGTCACTTCATTGGCTCATAGCCCCACTACGCCATAGCTTGCACTTGCCCCTGAAGGTCCCCTGGATTATTGTCACTTGGGTACCTGTATTTAAGAACCCCATGAAGGTCTGGGCACACCTCTTTTTCCCATTTACCCAACTGGGACGGTTCGGCTGCCAATCACTGGCAGGGACATAGAGAACTTGACACCACACTTAATTGCTTTTTTTTGAGGGAATAAGATCTGTGTACAAGTGAGAGGGATCATCCTCCCTATGCAATATGCACACAGTTGGAATTGTCATCCCCACTGTCCTGGTTGGACTGAAAGAAAGTCTTATTAACTGTCATTTTCTTCCTCCCACAACTGTGCTCAGGGCTTCAGAGTATATGAAATTCAAAATCTCTTTCAGACCTTTGAATGCTTTTTGTTATAATCCTAAGGCCTTAACAGCTAACTTAACAGGATCCCCTTTTGCCCAAAAGTGTTGACTGCTTTCTTCCCTATTAATTACATAAAATTATGCTCTATTTATGTCTATAATTAATAATCAAACCACAATACCCAGAAGGTGGGCCCTTCCCCTTCCTTTGTCTTTCCGTGGTTGCTCTTTCTGTTCTCCTTATGCCCTTCAGGTGGGGAAGCATCCCATTGCTGATTCCCAGAGTCCTGTCCCCCCGAGCCTACCTCAGTGAAGAAAACTGATACCTCCCTGTTATTTGCATCCCAGAGCTGGATATTATAATGACGCTTTCTTACTGCTTACCCCCAACATCCCTGAAGACAGAAAATGGGACAAGGGGCTCTTGAATTGGTAAGGGCCTTCTTGAACAAATTCTTCCAATACTGTCTGAGAGTGGATCATCTCATCCATACCATGGCCTGGGTCACTGTTATACAGCTCAATGTCTACCACTTTTAGCCCCAGGGCATTGCAGCTTTGTGTAGTTTTTTTCTTTTGCTGAAATCTCTTGCAGTTGAGAATAAAACACTCCTATTTTCAGCAACCCAGGCTAAAAGTAGCCTGGGCTTGTTCATATCTCTATCCTGTCAGTTGTCTTTTGATGGTGGCAAAAATGCCTCATAGCAGAAAGTCAGAATTTATCTTTTCCATACTGCTACTCTAGGCACTAGGCATCTGAGTTTGCAAGGTCCCCACTTTGAACAGATGCGCTAACCAAATCGCATGGGCCTCCGCTAATTTCTGCCAATACCTAGCTTTTTAACTTCGGTATTTTGGTCTCAGAAAAAGACCACGTTATAACAGTTTAGATTTTAGCAATGCCGCTAGTAGTTTGCAGCTGATTTTTGCAAACAACCCAGTCTAGATGGAGCTCCCTGCATGGAGGCCCCAGACTTTCCTCTGGTAATTTGCAACCCTTGAGGCATCATGGGGTTCAGTGAGTGGCAGAATTGTGCACAGGCAGATGTAGTTTCCCTACTGTTCCTAGAACCCATCTGCCTTTACCTACTACATTCATTCTTCCCTGTTAGTAGGGAGGCTGCTTACATCTCACTAGACCTCACATAGCCAGAGATAAGCCAGTTCCTCAGTCAGCCAGTCACCCTTTGTGGAGCTGACATGACCCTGGGATGAATGAACTGACAACTCTTTAGTTCTTCCCCATGGCATGGTGCACTTGTTTGGGGATTCAGCCAACTCTACCAATCTGTGTGTCAGAAAGAGAGACACCTAAAGAGATGTCAGCTCACTACAATATAGGTGTTAGGTTACCACAGAAGCATGTCTCACACAACACTGTATGCAACAATGTTTTACTTACTCAAAGAAGAGGCATAGCAAGGTCAACTTCACTATGGGGCACTGGATCCCATGGCCAGCAAGCCTCAATACCTGGCCAGAACAGGGAGATATTTTACATGCAATAACCTTCTCCATGTTTGTGTGTCCTACATGAGGAACCTGGCTCACTCCATGCCAGGGAATGGTGTAAAATAGTGGTTTGCTAGATGTCATAAACATAACCACTAGAATCAGTATCCCATGAATACACACATATGATTAGGGCAGTAGGGTTATGAATGAATTGGTAGGTAGTTTTCTTATCTAGTAAGAGGATGTATTGGCTGAGAGGAGGTAATTGTGTATCCCAGGGTAAGGCAACAGGCCATTCTATGACTACTCTTTTCTATATGTTTCCCCGTGTAATTACTTGTTCTTCCTCATGTTGAAAGCTTGAATGAATTGGTCATGGCATGTGCTTTCTCAACCAGATAACTGAGAGAGGAAAAATGTCCAAAGGATATTTTATGTTGAGGGTCAGTTGTTTATAATCTACTTTTCAATAAAGAAAGCAGTTTTTGCATAGATCCAATGCCATATACTTATTGTGTCATTTTCTTCAGTTCTGTATCAATTCTAAATACTTAATTGCTTGGTTCAGATATTTGCACAAAGTTTGATGCAAAATGCAATTTGAATTGAATTTTCTGATTCAAAACACTCAATATTTTCTTCCAAGGTGATGGTATTCAGCACCTTAAAATTGTCTTAAATGTAAAGGCACTTGTTAAAGAACTCATCCCTGATGTCTTCGTATGATATCATTGTTTTCTTTTAACTCAATACCATCTGAAACATCTGAAACGTTTTAACAATGTGGAAAATTTTCTGGAGGAATGAATGTATTACACATGAGAATGAATTTGAAAAACTAGAATGCAGCAATTTATATCTCACTATCACATAAGCAAATAAAAGCACAAAAAGATATGTATTAACCAGACTAGATATGTAACAGGGAAAGAGTCAATGTTAATATCATATAACAAATATAATTATACTTCATTAAAGTCTTTCAGAATTAAAAAACAACAAAAATCTTCTTTGGAGCTCAAGATATCTGTGGATAATTTTCTCTATACCAGTGTTAATCTCCCTGCTCTGCAGACTGTAGATGATGGGGTTTATGAAAGGGGGTACCATGGTGTAGAATATGTCTGTGAGCAGATTGCTAAGAGATGCGTCATTTGCAGTGGGACCTAAGGCAGCAGTCACTCCAGAAATTAAAAACAAAAAGAGAATGGCCAAGTGTGGGGTACAGCTAGATAAAGATTTTTTTTGGGCTTCCAAAGAATGCTTCCTAAGCACCATTGAAAATATATCAATATAGGATTTAAACAAAAGACCAGAACATATTAAAAAAATACAAGCACTTATAGGTAAATTTATAGACTCAGAAAACCAAACATCTGAAGAAGAGATACTCAATGTTGGAGAGACATCACAGAAATATTGGTTTCTGTGAAAAGAAGCCTGAACACTGTACCTGTGTGGATAACAGAATAGACCAAACCACTTGCCCATGAGACACCAGCTGCCTGCGTGCACAAATGTGGGGTGATGGTGAGCCCATAGTGCAGAGGGTGGCAGATGGCAACATAGTGATCATAGGGCATCACCACAAGGAATGTCATCTCTGCTGATCCAAAGAGGAGAAACAGGAAAATCTGAGAGGTGCATGCTAGGAAAGAAATCAATTTATTATTTGTCAGAGAAATCACCAACATGTGGAGAAGAGTAACTGAAATGCAACAAAGATCTATGAGAGATAAATCTCCAATGAAGAAACACATTGGAGAGTGTAGATGTGGGTTGATTACAATGGCAGTAATTGTTAAAAGATTCCCAATCAGGACGCCTAGATAAATCATTAAGAACATCAGACCTTGCAAGACTTGGAGCTACTGGGATGTTGAAATATCCATGAGGAGGAATTCTGTGAAGATAGTGAGATTGATCATGTCTCTAATATGTTGTATTCTCCCTGTAGTCCAAGTGTAATATGATATAATATGCTAAATATTAAATGGAGTCGACAGTCATTACTCATAAAGAAAATGAAACCATTTTTATTAAAATATGGCTTTTCGTCAAGAATTTAGCATAAAGTAAATGAAAGTCAGTATTTGAATTCAATGAATGCACTTTTTTCTCTTTTCATTTTCTTTCCTATCTTTCCCAAACTATTAATATCAACATTCACATAATCAGAGAACTTAAATTCATTAAATGAATTAAATTAAAACTGACACATAAAAATTTGTCAATGAGTCTCATTTACACTATTGCAATAAAAAGTCTTTTCACACCATGCCTGCACATATGCAGTGCTTATTTTCTTATTGTCTTCATTAGTGGATGTTCATTCTAGATATGCTCTTTAAGAGCCTCTGCATGAGCCCATTTGTTTACACCATGTACAGCCCTTGCTGAGATTGTTTATACAGCATCAAACTAATATGAATATTGACATCCCATGTTCTTTGGCCAGCTGACTTAGACACTAACCTTATAACAAAGTTAATAAATGGTTCTGAGGTCCTTCTGAGATTGATCAATCTAAAGGATTCATATAGAGTATAACTCACAACGCTTTCATTTCAGATGTATTATAAGAGATGTAATAAAAGGGCCTATTCTTTCCTCCTTTACCCCAACGTCCATAAACAATTTGATTTAATTCATGGAGTAATCAATTCCATTTTACTGCCACAGTGTGTATCAGAGTTCCCTTAATGTCACTCTAGATTACCTTCTCACCTGTACACAGTATCTAAGAAAAGCATCACAAATGACATTACTCTCTTCAAAGCATCCTTTCTTCCTTCAGACATGAAATACAATATCTTGTCTACATGCTTTTTTAGGTTTTACTGTATTTTCCTTATTCAAATTAACTAGTTTAACACAACTATTTTACCTGTACTTGTCTTTTAGTATTCAAAATCATAAATAAAAATGGTTGGAGTCTTAACTATAATTTCAGTTCTAAAATTAAATATCATAATGGGTATCATTTCATAACTATTTGAATTTTATATGTCGAAAACTTAGAATAGAGAGATAGTAATTGTAAGAATGTTAGAAATTGTAATCTTAATCTTATTCATATATAATCTCTTTGTAATTAAAATAGTATACTATTTGGTTAGCATTATATATGCATAATAATGATAATGCATTATAATACAATTCACTTCATTAAATACACTTAAATGAATTCCTAATATATTTACAATATATTTTATGCAAGTTGATTTTTCTTTAATGTTTATGTGTGTTTCTTTTATAAACTTAATTGTTATTAAGAGGAAGTTCCTTTAAGCAGAGAATTTTATAAAATATCAAAGAAAATATTTGGCATTTAAGTCAATACTATTGACCTAAGGGCAGGCTATTGGATATAACCAAACTTTCAGAAGGATTTTTAAAAATTTCCTTTATCAAAGGCATACATTATGATTGATCATCAGACATCTCGCCCACATCCTCTGTTTTTACATATTTCATCTTTCTCCTTTGTCCATGCAAATTCTCAAGTTTCTCTTGCCTAAATTTACCATGCATCTTCTGTATCAGAGTTCATTATTACGGAATAATTCATATCTTTGGGTGTAAACTGAAAAGGAAGCGAGAGAGTACAGATTTTTATTTTTACCCCTACTCTTATCGCCTCAGGGGTATTTAGAAATTATTTACTTCACAATATCAAAATGTGGGGAAAAAATCAGTGAGATAATGAATTTTTATGAAGTGTTAAACACAAGAAATATAGTAGCATATTAAAAATCTACATAAAACATATCTAGTTCCTAACACCCAAAAAAAGAACAGAAGAAACAGTTCATAGTAAAAACATCACTGGATATCTTCAGTGAATGTGTTTTTCCTTATTTGGACTGATTTTTATGAAATGCAATCTTAGCAGACTGTTGCCTCTGAATACCTTAGCTATCCTTTACAATCTAATTTCAGTAATATTTAGTCCTTGTACTACTTCAATTTCTTAGGAATTTTTGTAACACTTTATATTCCATATTTTGAGTTCAGCCTATATATCACATACATATATTCAGGAACCAATTTTAAAACCAATCAGGTTTAATAAAACCAGAATCTGTAACATTCATACTATCTATGATATTAAATTTATAATACAGAGTAGAGATAGCATAGGCTAAACATCTTGAGACCTACATCACAACTATTTTGTTGAATTTTTCTATAGCCATTTTGGAGAAAAAAAACATCAATTTAAACATGCAAATATACCTGACAAATGATGAATTACATTAATTTTCTTGTTACATGAATATTTATTTTCATCAATTACAGAGATTTTAAAAAGCTCATGATCCTGCCTCTTTCTTTTTCACTGAATAAAATTTATTGAGTCACTTCTCAGGGAGATTTACATTATCCTTGGTCATATGAACAATTCTGCTTCTAGATTCTTTGTATACATATTTATTCTTTATGAAACACATATATGGGGCACCCCTTTCAGGAGTCCTGGAGGAAAGAAGATTTCACACTCCAGTGAGACCAATTTTCCCTCAATTCTTGATTTGTAAGATTACATTGTTTATACTTGGGCAATTTAATTAAATCTTGAGTTAAATTTGTAATAGCGCATACTATTGATAAAATTGGCACAGATTTTCTTTTGTTAAATAAGAGATGTACTTTTAAAAGTATCATAGACCACTGGTGATTCAATACATTTTAATTTTATCAAATATTATAATTTATTTACATAATAATATATAAATAATAAATGAATAAATATCTTGAGATGATTGTAATGAGAATACAAAATATCAGAACCTATGGAATGTGGTTAAGGCATATATATATCACTCAATGTTTACATCAAAGAAGCAGAAAGAACAAAATCAATGATCTAGAGCTGACAGAATTAGAAAAACAAACAGCAAACTCTTCCCAAAGCAAGTAGAAGACATGAAATAACAGAGATCAGAGCAGAAATAAATGAAATTGAGAATCAAAAAGAAAAACCATATACAGAATTAACGAAACCAAAAGTTGGTTCGTCAATATTAACAAAATCAACAAACCCTTAGGTAGCCTGAAAAAGAAACAAAGAGAGAAGATGCAAATAATTGAAATAAAAATTAAAAATGGACATTTCTACTGACCTCACAAAAATAAAAGAGATCATAAGAGGATTCTATGAACAAATGTATGCCAACCAATTAAACAATAGAGATGAAATGGAAAAATTCCTAGCAATGTGTGAAAAATCTACACTGACCCTAGAAGAAATAGAATACCTCAGCAAACAAATCACAAGTAAAGATATTGAAACACTCATCAAACAACTCCCCAAAATGAAAATCCCAGGGCCAAATAATTTCACACATGAGAGTTCTATCAAGCATTCAAAAACGATTTTAAATGAAGCTTACTCAACTTATTCCAAAAAATTGAACAGAGTGCTACCAGAGTCATTCTATGAAGCCAGTATCACCCTAATACCAAAGGCAGTTAAAGATATTACAAAAAAGAAAATTACAGACCTTATCCATAATGAATTTGGGTGCAAAAATTCTCAACAAAATACTAGCTAATCAAATTCAACATCACATTAATAGAATTACTAATCATGATCAATTGGATTTTACACCAGGATTGCAAGGGTGGTTCAGCACAGGAAAACTAACCAATGTAACACACTACCTTAATAAATCAAAGAAAAATCATATGATCTTATTGATTGATGTGGAAAAGGCATTTGAAAAAAACACAGCATCCTTTCTTGTTGAAAATACTATAAAAGATAAGAATTGGAGGAAAATTTCTCAACATTATAAAGACCATATGTATTTCAAAAGCAAGAGACAGATGGGCCATGTGTAGTGAAGACATAATTGAGTCCAAATCTGTCACTCTCAGGAGCATAAACTCCAAAGTACGGCCCTCTGGAAAGGCACAAAATCCAGAGCTATCTGCCCTAACATAGGGTCTGGGAATCTCCAGACACCTCAGGAGCCACACTGTTTGGGGTAGTATCCACTTTGGCAGTCTATGAGATCCAGCTGAGATGTGTATAAGCAATAACTCTGGGATGACCTCCTGACTCACTTTGAAGTCTCTTAGTCATATAAACTCATTTGTATTTACCTTTTCCCTCTTTTATTCGAGTTTTTTCCCAGTTGCATTGCTAGTCGGTGCTTGGTAATAATCCCTTGTTGCCAGGAAGGCTCATCACCAGAAGTCATGTCCCATGCTGGGGGGAATGTAATGCATTTATATACTGAGTTTGGCTTAGAGAGAGGCCACATTTGAGCAACAAGGAGAAACTCAGAAGGTAACGCTTAGGTATCCCTCAACTCTAGTCTAAGTTTCAATTTCAAGAGCAAAGGTTCACAAGAAGAGTCATCAATATCAAGGTCCCATCAATGGACCATATTCCTTTATCAGTCATTGCCCCTGTACTTGGGGGACTGTTGCTGCTCCATTAAAGAACATGGCAGAGCTCTCCAGGATGGGGATGCAATATTCTTGGTTATTGTCTGAATCTCCACTCACTGTGACAATGTTCCATAAACATTTGAACACATTTGTATACTTCATATGTATGTCCAGGTGAACTTCCTCTCATGTATCCCCCATCACTGAAACCCTACACCAATGATCCTCCCCTGTCCCAATTGTAAGCCTTCTGGATCCAAAGCTTCTTCAAAAATGAAGCCAATAAAATAGCCAAATACAATTAATAAGGAAATGTAATAATAATGGTAGGTTTAAATATAAGAAATAAAATATATTTAAAAAAAAAACACTAAAAATAAAATAAAATTTAAAAATTTGGATTTTAAAAATTAATGAAAAATATTTATTTATTTTTTTACATTTTGCCTTTCATCGCTGTAATATCTATTGTCCCCTATGTACAGTGACATTTTCTTCCCTTTATTCCCAAGTATCTTTTTTTCATTTTGTTTCAAAGAAGTTTTAGATCACAGTAAAGATACATACAGAATACAGGGGACTCCCATATACCCAACATCCTCCCCCTTTTCCCCCTTCCTCTATTAATACCTTTTTGTATGTGAATAGTACATTTGTTACAACTGTTATGCAAATAGTTAAACATAGCTACTAACCATGCTCAATTATTTACATTATGGTTTGCATTTTAGACCTTACACTTCTATAAATTTTGATGATAATTAAAATTAGGTGTCTCCATCATTGCAAGTTCATATAGAACACTTCCATTATGCACTAAATACCCCTCTGATAGATCTATTCTATTCCCCTCTCCCCTCGGGGACCATGGTAACCACCTGGTTTCATTCCTTGGATGACAAGATTCATAGTTACTTGCAACAGCACTGAGTTCTTGACACACTGGTTTGTCCTCTCCTATCATGAACTACCCATGCTCTCAAGTGACTCCCACCCCTCTGTCTGAGAACATATACGTCCTTCCCATGATGAGAATCCAAATCCTTCCTGCTTATTATGTGGGTCTCCACACACTGATATAATACATGACAAAATGATCACTTGTGCACTCTCTAGAAGCCTGCCCCAAGTGTACCCTGTCCCAAATTTCCCCCCATCCAACACCCTAAACCAGTAACCCTTCCTTATCATATTGCCATAAGAGTGTTCTCAACTATGTACTTTCAACCACATGTCCGCCAATCCTTAGTGTATACCTGGTCCCTCACCCAACACTCATCTCTCTATTCTATTGAACCTATACTTGGTGCTGGAGTTGGTAGGTGTATGCCCAAGAGACTTGAGGCTTTGTGCTGTCCATGTGCTAGTTGAGCTCTGAGCCTCAGCAGAGTTGCAACATTTACTCTCCAGTTCATTGGACTCACCCAGGACAACAAACAAGGAGGTGAGGATTGACAACCACCATACCAAGGAAATGAGAGAGTCTACAAATGCAAGCAAGAAAGTCCCATCGATCAGCCATATGGGATCAAGGCCTCCTCTCAATTAGAGGTGAAGTGGACAACATCATCCCAGAATCCTCAGGATTGGGGAATGAACTATGGACTAGAGTGGACTCACTGTTATTCTACTATAGACTTATTGTGATTCTAGCAGTGGAAGAAATTACAACATTGATGTGGAGGCAGTGGCCACTGGAGGCTTTGAGGGCATGGAGAGGGAAAATCAGGTATAATATGGGGGATTTTTTGGGACTTGGGAATTGCCTTGAATGACATTGCAATGACAGATATAAGCCATTATATATATTCCCATAACCTGCTGAATTGTATGGGAAAGAGTGTAAATTACAATGGGAACTATGGTCCATGCTCAGGGGCAATGCCAAAGGATGTGTTTATCATTTGTGATGAATGTGCCACACTAGTGAAAAATGTTGTTTTGTGGTAGGGTGTGGGAGGTGTGGGGAGTGGGGCATTTGGGAATCCTCATGTTTTTATGTAACATTTATGTAATCTAAGAATCTTAAAAAATATATAAAATATATGTATTTATAAAAAAATGACCATATGTGAAAACTCACTGGTAACATTATACTCAATGGTGAAAGACTGAAAGCTTTCATATTGAGATCAGGGTCAAGACATGGATGCCCACTGTCACCACTGTTAATCCTTACAGTGCTACAGGTTGTAGCTAGAGCAATCAGGCAAGGAAAATAAATAAAAGACATCCAAATTGGAAAGGAAGACATAAAATTTTCACTGTTTTCAGATTATATGATCTTATACCTAAGGTGTACCGAAAAATCTATGACAAAGGTGCTAGAGCTAATGAATGATTTCAGTAGAGTGTCAGGATACAAGATCAATATGAAAACATCAGTGGTGTTTCTATACACTAGTAGTGCACAATTTGTGGTGGAAGTCAGGAAAAAACTCCATTTAATAAGCATAACTATGGATGTGAAACAATTTTATCCAGAAAACTAAAATGCATTGATAAAATAAATAAAACAGAATTAAATAATTGGAAGAACATACCATGCTCATGGATTGGAAGACTAAATATCATTAGGATGTCAATTCTCCCCAAATTGATACACAGATTCAATGCAATCCCAATAAAAATTCCAGCTGCATTTTTTAAACAAATAGAAAACACAATTATAAAAGTTATTTGAAAGGGTAAGTAACCCCAAATAGCCATAAACATCCTAAAAAGGAAAAGCATATTTGGAGTACTTTCACTTCCAGACTTGAAGTCATATTACCTAGCTATAGAAATTAAAAACAGCATTGTAGTGGCATAAAGATAGACACATAGATCAATGGAACAAAATCGATGGTTCAGAAATGGACTCTTACATCTATGGTCAAGTAATTTTTGACAAGCCTGTCAAACTCACCCAGCTGGATAAGAACAATCTATTCAACAAATAGTTATTGGAGAACTGGATATCCACAGCTAAAAGAAAGAAAGGACCCCTATCGCACACATTATACCAAACTTGCTCAAAATGGATGAAAGACCTAAATATAAAAGCAAGAACCATAAAGTTCCTAGAAAAAAATGTTGTAAAACATGTTCAAGATCTGGTGGTAAGTGGTATATTCTTAAAATTTACTCCAAAAACAAGGCCAATAAAAGAAAATGCGGATAAATGGGACCTCCTCAAACTGAAACACTTTTGTTATTCAAAGGACTTTGTAAAGAAGGTGAAAAGATGGCTCGCTCAATGGGAGAAAATATTTGGAAACCACATATCTGATAAGGGTTTGATTTTGATTTTATATAAATGATAATAAAACTCAATTATAGAAGAGCCAGGAATCCAATAAAAAAACGGACAAAAACCTTAAATAGACATATCTTCATAATGGAAATATAAAGAGACAAAAAGCACATGAAGAAATTCTCAATATCACTGGCTATTAGGTAATTGCAAATAAAAACGATAAAGAGATGTCATCTCACACAGCACACAATGGTCATTATTCAGAAAACTGTAAACAATAAGTGCTGGAGAGGATGTGGAGAAATAGGAAAGCCTCTTCACTGTTATTGGATTGTATAATGTTGCAGCCTATGGGTAGACAGTTTGGTGGTTCCTAAAGAAGCTACATATAGATCTGCCATATGATCCAGCAATTCCTCTACTAGAAATATATCCAGAAGAACTGAAAACTGTGACAAGAACAGACATCTGCACACCAAAGTTCATAGTGGCATTGTTCACAATTGCCAAAAGATGGAAACAACCCAAATGTCCATCAACCAATGATTGGATAAACAAATGTGGTATATACACATGATGGAATACTATGCTATAGTTTGAAGAAATGCAATTGTGGTACATACGATAACATGGATGAATCTTGAAGTCATCATGCTATGTGAAATAAGTCAGATAGAAAAGGACAAATATTGCATGGTCTCCTTAATATGAACTAAAAATGAAGAATAAATGCATGGAGTTAAAACTTAGAGTATAGGTTATTAGGAGATAAAAGGAGGGCTGTGAATGGGTACTGATGCTTAGTGTATGTAAAAGTTTTAAGTAACTTGAATATAAATGTGTGGAAATGGATAAATTTGATGGTAACTCATTAGAGTGAGTAGCAGCTGATTTATAAATAGGATTGTGGCTGAAGAGTAGTCTAGGGATGTAAATGTAAATTGAAAGAAAACTAGAGATTAATCTTGGGACTGAATAACACAGTGAACCCAGAGGTGGAAGAGAATTGTGGTTGATACAGATGCAAGAATGTCCTTATGTAGATGAGTATGGAAAAAATACAATTAATGGAACCTATGGACTATGGTTAACAGCAATACTGTAATATTCTTGCATCAATGCCAAAGATGCATTATATTAGCAATAGGGGATAAGGAAAAATATGCCAAATGTAAACTATGAACCATAGTAAGTGGTAATAGTGTGATGACATTATTTCATAATCTGTAAAAAAAAAATAACATGGAAAATTTTAAATATGTCTATTTAGAATTGAATGATAGAAAACGACTGCAGTGGAATAGAAATAAAGCATTGAGAGAAATATAAAATTGTAGTGCTTATACTAGAAAAGCAAAAAGGTACAAAGACCAATGACCTACATTTCCAACTCAAAAATAGAGAAAAATAACAGAAGCAAATGTTTTAGAGTAAATTAGTCAAGTTGATCAACTCTCACATAATTTTATCAATAATGAAAGAGAATTAAAGATACTAAATCAGGAAATAATTAAGGGTTATTACTAACAGACTATAGCTACTCAGAATTGTTGCTTGACAAACATTCTGTCAAAAAATGATGATATTGAGTTTCCAATCAATGAAGAAGATAATGTAAGATTCCCAAGCATTTGTTGCACTGCAGAATA
This sequence comes from Cabassous unicinctus, assembly GCA_029593785.1. NCBI lineage: Eukaryota > Metazoa > Chordata > Mammalia > Cingulata > Chlamyphoridae > Cabassous > Cabassous unicinctus. The sequence goes on from JAQZBX010018886.1 coordinate 18,980, forward strand.
CTTGAACAAATACTGGCAATGCCATTTTCTCAGTGACTCAGAAAACAGATAAACATATGCATTTACTTGGCAAGCTCCAAATTAAGAAAACACATCTTAAAAAGTGGTAGAAAGAGCTCCTGCAGTTCTAAATGACCCATCCCTTCACCTTCCCCATTGTCATTCAGAGCTGGTCTACAGTCTCATTGTTGATCCCTAGCCCTATACTTTTTCTTTAATAAATAAATTATATTGGTACATATTAATAAAGCACACAATTTTTCAAACTATACAATCAATGGTATTTGGTATAATCACATAGTTGTACATGCATCACTCTAATCATTATTAAAGTCTTTTCTTTATTTCAAGAGTAATAACAATAAACAAAAAACAGACAAACAAGAAAATTCTTCACCTCTTAATGTCTCTATGCTTCCCCTGCTGTACATAGCTGCTCTTTTTGGCTGTTTTTTCACATTTATTTATATATTTATTAAGCAGTTGTACTGATATATATTCATATAATATATGATCTATCCAAAGGGTTTAATCAATGGCTTTCATTATAATCACAATGCTGTATACTCATCACAACAAAAATTTTTACTATAATTTCATTACTCCAAAAATAAAAATTCTACAGCCCTTAGCAGTCACCTCTAAATCCCTCTATCCTTCCCCAGCCCCAGATAACCACTAATCTAATTTCATCTTTATACATTGATTTTATATTTATATTTTATATAAATGGGATCATGTAATATGTAGTACTTTGTGTCTGGTTTCTTTCACTTAGTGTAAAGTGTGTGTGTGTTTTATTTTTTTGTTTTCGGTCTGATGTTAACATCTTGTAGTATTAAGATACATTTGTTCAGTTTCAAAGAATGGTCTTATATATACAATTTTATCTATATTCATATTTCATATGAAGTTTTATTATGCTATAGAGTCCCACGTTACATTTTTAGTTTTCCTTTGCGTAATGTACATGACCTTAGAATTGCTCTTTAAATCACTGTCATATCTACATAACAACACTGCCAGTTAAAAATATTATTTTGTGCTTCCACTTTTTCTATTCATTTCCAAAGATTAACACAAATGATTTTTACCAATTCTGCACAAGTTTATCTTCAGCTTTCCATTCTCTAACCTCATTATACTTTCTTGTGACCCATATTCAAGTTATTAGCTCCATGATATTACACAGTACATTTAGCTCATAACAGGAAAATCATACAGTATTTATCCTTTTATGTCTGGCCTGTTTCACTCAACATAATGACCTCCAGGTTCATCCATGATGTCACATGTTTCACAACTTCATTTCTTTCTTACAGCTCCATAGTGTTCCATTGTGTATATACACCACAATTTGCTTATCCATTCATTGGTTGGTGAACAGCGGGGTTGTTTCCATAATGAATAACATGGTCTGAATATCAGTGTGCAGACATCTGTTCCTGTCACTGCCCTCAGTTCTTCTGGTCAAATACCTAGTAGTGGTATTGTTGGGTCATGTGGCAAAACTATATTTGACTTCTTTAAAAACTATTAAACTGTCCTCCACAGTGGCCGTACTATTCTATATTTATACCAACAGTGAATAAGTGTCCCTAAAACTCCACATCCTCTCCAATACTTGTAGTTCTCTGACATTTTAATAGGAGTCATTCTAATAGATATAAAATGATATTTCATTGTAACTTTTATTTGCATTTTTCTAATTGTTAGAAATTGTTATTTTTCTAATTGTTAGAAATTGTTATTTTTCATGTGTTTTCTTCTTGCCACTGTTAAGTCTTCCTTGGACAAAATCTATTCACATATTTTGCCCATGTTTTTAACTGCATCATTTGTCATTTTATTGTTGAGTTGCAGGATCTGTTTTTATCATGGATATTAAACCCATGTGATTGCCAAATATTTTCTCTGATTGAGTCAGTTGCCTTTGTACATTTTTGACCAAGTCCTTTGAGGTGCAAAATTGTAGAATTTTGAAGAGGTCCCATTTGTCTACTTTTTTTTCTTTTTTTGCTCATATTGTGTGTGTTAGGTCAAAGAAACCGACATTTACCACAATGTATATAACATGTTTACCTATACTTTCTTCTAGTAGGTCTATGGTCCTGGATTTTACATTTAGATCTTCAAACTATTTTGAGTTGACTCTTATATACAGAGTGAGATAGGGATCCTCTTTCATTCTTTTGGTTATGTCAACAAATGGTGCTGTGAGAACTGAATATTTTAGCCCTATTCTGCTGGAAGGAGAGTAACATTTACATCCTTACATGCATTCTGAGTTGCCTGTATGTCAGTGAAATTCCATGGTTTGGCAACTGGAATGATTGTGGCAGGACACTCACCTCTGGCTCAGTCTTTGAAAACTTGCCCAGTAGGAAGAAAGAGCTTGGACACAGGTAAGTCAGTGTAATATGGAAACAGGTAAACTATGAACAATGGAATTCCTATGGCTAAACATATAAGCCAAATATAAAATAAAGGCTCAGAAAAAGCTGAGAGAAGCCCATGTTTTTGTTTCAGACTGATCTTCTTGCTAAGTGGACTAGTCACTATAAGAAAGCATAAACCAACAGAGACACCATTTTCTGAGACTGAATGGATTTATTTTTTTTACTTTTCTTTGCTTTTTTGGTTAACTTCTGCATTTCAACTAAATAACTATTATATCACTAGCTGGATACAAATTAAGGAACAGAAATTTCAGGGAATAAATTGAAGTGGTAACACATTAAAATATTAAAGTACATAGTGTGTGAAGTGGGGAAGACGTTGTCAGACTAGGCAGGCAAGGCTCAGCTCTCTCACTAAAACAATGGAGGAAGGGCCAAAAGCTGTCCAAGGGACCTGCTTTGGGGATCAGCAGACAAAGACAGTGCTCCACAACTCCCAGGTGGGTGAGGGACAGAGAAACTAAGAACCCGAAACAATGAACTGTGAGTTACCAAATTTACTAGCCACTAGGAAGGGCTTCCCTCCCCCATCCCCATGATGTTCAGCTGACAGAGAGGGGAACAGACATCTTCCTCCCTGTCACCTGTTACAAGGCAAAATGGAGGAGGATTTGGGGGGCTATTCATCAGTGAATTCAGCCACTGGACTCTGATTTGAATCTCAGCTCCAGAGAGAACAAAATAAAGGAAAACCAAGAGATATACCTCTGTGGAAATGTGCACCAGAGTGTGTTATCTTCTGGATGGTCTCGAAATTGTATGGACAAAACTGCTTTTAGGTCTCTGTTTTACTAACTTCTGGGAGAAAAACTCTGTTCCCCAATAGTGAGTCCATGGCATGATGTTGATAACTTAAAATGGGTAATTTTAAAGAGAGGATAAATTGATCCATATATCAAAGAATAGCTGTGAAAAAAAATAAAAATAGGCAAGAAAGAGAAATTGGCCATCAGAGTAAATTCACCAACATATTCAGATGCTTAGACATCAGCAAAAAATAACAAGCCATATTATAAAACAGGAAAAGATGGCCCAGCCAAATGAATAAACCAAATACACTGAAGAGATACATATTTAAGATAATAAATCAATGATAATCAAACAAATCTCCTAAATCAATTTAAATAATTGAAAGAATATATAATTAAAAAGATAAAGGATATTAAGAATAACTAGGTGGGCATAAAGAACAAGTTGAAAGACTGCAAAGAAAAGTAACAGAACATATGGGAATGAAAGACATGATAGATCAGATTAATACAATAGAGGGACATAAAAGCTTATTTGGATTGCTCAAAGACAGAATTAGTGATTTTGAAGACTGAATATCTGAACTGGAAAAGGCAGGAAAACAGAAAGAGTATTAAAAAAATGGAACAGAGTCTCAGGGATTTGAACGGCAATGTGAAACACAGAAAGTTACACATTATTGGTGTCCCAGAAGGAAAATAGGATGGAAAATGTGCAGAAAGAATATTTGATGAAATAATAACCAAATAATTCCCAATTCTTATGGAAGACATATATACCAATATCCAAGAAACAAAATGCACCTCAAACAGAATAAATTTGAATTGACCTAACTGAGACACCTACTGTTCAGAATGACAACTATCAGAGATAAAGAGAGGATTCTCAAAGCAGCAAGAGAAAAGCAAAGCATCACACACAAGGGATCCTCAATAAGATTAAGTGCCAATCTTTCATCAGAAGCCATGGAGAAAAGATGAAAGTGGCATGATACACTTAAAGTATTGAATGAGAAAAACTGTCATTCAAAAATGAAGGTGAATTCAATTTTCACAAACAAACAAAACTGACAAAATAGGTTACCAAAAGACCAGAATTACTAGAAATACTAAAGGGAATGCTGCAGCCTGAAAGGAAAAACATGGGTGAGAGACTTGGAAAAGAGTGTAGAAATGAAGATTATTTGGAAGGGTAAATTAAAATGTGAAAAAAAGGACAATAATGCAATATGACAACAGAAACACAAAGGTCAAATAGGATGAAGTAAGTAATACGTTACAGTAATAACATTGAATGTTAATAGCTTGAACTCCCCAATCAAAAGGCATAGACTGATAGAATGGATTTTAAAAAATGATCGATTTATATGTTGTCCAGGAAAGCTCACCTCAGATTTCAGGACACAAACAGGTTAAAAGTGATAGGCTGGTAAAAGATATTCAATGCAAATAGTAACCAAAAAAGAGCTGGAGTAGAGGTACTAGTACTGGGAAAAATACATTTTAAATCAAAATTCTTATAAAATGAAGAAAGTAATTATAAACAAATAAAAAGGGCAATTCAGCAAGAAAAAATAAGTATACTAAATATTCATGCACCTAACTTCAGTGCAGCAAGACACTTGGAGGCACACACTGGCAAAACTGAAAGGAGAAATAGATGTCTCTACAATAATAGTTGGAGACTTCAATACACCACTCTCAATATTGGGTAGAACATCTGGACAGAGGATAAATAAAGAAACAGAAAGCTTGAATGCTATCAAGCATGAATTAGACATAAGAGACATCTAATAAGCATTGCACCACAAAACAGCAGGATATGCATTCTTTTCACGTTCTCATAAATCCTTCTCCAAGATAGACCATAGGTTGTGTCACAAGAAAAGTCTCAATCAATTTTTAAAGGTTAAAATTATACAAAAAACTTTTTCTGATGATAACAAAATGAAGCTAGAAATCAATAATGGATGGAAAAGGGGAAACTCATAAAATAAAGAGATTAAACAACATACTCAAATAATCAGCATGTCAAAGAGGACCTTGCAAGAGAATTCAGCAAACATCTTGAAATGAGGGAAAATGAGAACACAACATATAAAATACTATGGGACACCACAAAGGCAGTGCTGAGAGGAAATTTATAGCCCTCAATGCTCACATTAAAAAAGAAGAAAGAGCTAAAATGAAGCTCTAACTGCACACCAGAAGGAACATGAAAAGGAACAGAAAACTAATTCTAAACCAAGCAAAAGGAAAGAGATAGTAAATATCAGCAAAGAAATAAATGAAATTGAGGACAAAAAAAAAAAAACAGTAAAGAGAATCAACAAAACCAGAAATTGGCTTTTTCAGAAGATGAACAAAATCAGAAACCCTGAGTTAGGCTGACAAAGGAAAAGGAAATAAGACACAAATAAAATAAAGAAGAAAGGGGGGACATTATCACTAACCACGCAGAAATAAGAGAGAACATAAGTGGATACTGTGTAATATTGCATGCCAAAAAAAACTAGAATATGTAGGTGAGATGGACAAATTCCTAGAAATACACAAATCACCTAACCTGATCATAGAAGAAATAGAAGACCTCAACAAAGCAATCAAAAGTGAAGAGATTGGAGCAGTCATCAAAAACCTACCAAAGATGAAATCCTGAGAACAGATGGCTTCACAGGTGAATTCCACCAATCATTCAAAGATTATCTAATACCAATCTTTCTCAAGTTCATCCAAAATTTTGAATAGGAAAGAATCCTACCAAACGCATCCTATGTAGCCAACATCCTACTTATACCAAAACCATGTAAATATACTACAAAAAAAATAAAGAAAATTACAGACCAATAACTATGAAAACAGATGCAAAATCTTCAACAAAATACTTGCAACCTGAATCCAAAAGCACATAAAAGAATTATGCTCCATGATCAAATGGGTTTTATCCCAGATATGCAAGGTTGATTCAACACAAGAAAATCAATGAATGCAATAAACCACATTGGTAAATTGAAGAAAAATCATAGGGTCCTTTCAATTGATGCAGAAAATGCATTTGACAAAATACAGCACCCCTTCTTGATAAAAACACACTAAAAGATAGGAATAGAAGGAAGCTTTCTCAATATGGTAAACTGCATATATGAAAATCCTATAGTTAGCATTGTATTCAATGGTGAAAGCCTAAAAACTTTCCTGCTGAGATTAGGAACAAAACAAGGATGCCCACTGTCACCATTATAATTCGATATTATGATAGAAGTTCTAGATAAAGAAATAAAAGCAGCCAAGTAGGAAAGGAAGAATAAAACTTTCACTATTCACTGATGGCATGATCCTATACCTAGAAAATCCTGAAAAATTCACAAAAAAGCTACTAGAATTAATAAGGCGATTTCAGCTATGTGGCAGGATATAAGATAAATATGCAAAAATCAATAACATTTCTATGCATTATTGATGTGCAATTTTAAGAAGAAATCAGAAAAAATCCATTTATAAGAGCAGCTAAAACAATAAAATATTTAGGAATAAACTTAACCAAGGACACAAAGTATCTTTACTCAGAATACTATAAAGCATTGCTAAAAGAAACTGAAGAAGACTTAAATAAATGGAAGGACATTCTGTGTTCATGGATTAGAAGACTAAATATCATTAAGATGTCAAGTCTACACAAACTGATCTAAAAATCCTAGCAACCTTTTTTGTAGAAATCAAAAGTCAAAAATCAAATTTCTTTGAAAGTGTAAGGGGCTCTGAAAAGCCAAAAAATATCTTAAAAAAGAATAAAGTTGGAAGACATTTACTTCCTGACTGTACACATATTACTTAGCTATGGTGGTAAAAACAAAACAAAACAAAACAAAAAAAAACACACAAAAAACAACCATAGTACAGGCATAAGGACAGACAGATTGAGCAAAGGAACTGAATCAAGAACTCAGAAATGAACCCTCACATCTACAGTCAAGTGGTTTTTCACAAGGCTGTTAAGCCCATCCATTTAAGTCAGAATGGTCTATTCAAGAAATTGTGTTGGGAGAACTGGATAGCTGTATACCAAAGAAAGAAAGAAGACCCCCATCTCACACCTTATATCCAAACTAACTCAAAATGAATCAAGAACACAAATATAAAAACAACAACCATAAAACTCATAGAAGAAAATGCAAGAGAACATCTTCAAGGTCTTGTGGTAGGCAGTAGTTTCTTAAACCTTAAAGACAAAGCACTAGCAACAAAAGAAAAAATAGATAAATGAGACCTCCTCAAAATTCAACACTTTTGCACCTCAAAGGACTTTTTCAAATAGGTGTAAAGGCAGCCAAATCAATGGGAGATAACATTTGGTACTCACAATTCTAATAAGTGTTTAATATCCGTGATATATAAAGATATACAACTCAATAATAAAAAGACAAACTATCCAATTAAAAAGACAACTGTCCAAAAAAGAAATAAAAATGACAAAGAAACATACAAAAAAATGTTCAACATCACTAGCAATTAGGAACATGCAAATCAAAACTACACTAAAGTATCTTTTCACACATATTAGACTGGCCACTATTAAAAAGTCAGAAAACTGTATATTTTGGAGGAGATGTGGAAAGTTATGAACACTTTTTAACTGTTTGTGGGAATATAGAAAGTTACAGCCACTGTGGAGGACTATTTGGAAGTTCCTAAGGAAGTTTAATATAGACTTGCCTTAGAACAGGCAATACCATTGCTAGGTATATACCCAGAAGAACAAAGAACAGTGACATGAATAGACTCCTGCAAACTTATTTTCATAGCACCATTATTCATGATATTTAAAAGTTGGAAACAATCCAGGTGTCCATCAACTAAGGAATGGATTTACAAATTGTGGTGTATACATATGATGGAACATTATGTAGCAGTAAGAAGAAATTTAGTCATGAAACATATGACAATATTGATGAACCTGGAGGAAAATATGTTCAGTGAAGCAAGCCAAACACGAAAGGACAAATAATGTATGATTGCACTTTTATGAGCTAAATATATTATGTGAAATATAAATATATTATATGAACTATCAATATGGGTAAAATTGCATATATAAGACCATTTTCCTTTGAAGCTGAACAAATGTAGGGTTAATAGCAGAAAATATTAATGTCAGACTAAAAATACATTATACTAAGTGAAGGAAACCAGACAGAGTACTACATATTGTATGATTTCATTTATAAAAAAATGTAAACATAATTCAATTTATAAAGATTAAATTTGTTTAGTGATTATGTATGGCTGGGGCAGATTTGCTGACTGTGGAGTCTTTCTTTTTGGAATAACGAAATGGCTCTAAAATTTTTAAGTGATAAATGTACAACATTGTGATTATACTAAAATCCATTGATTTTACACTTTGGATAGATCAACTGGTAAGTGAATATATCTCAATAAAACTGCTTAATAAACAAATACGTAATTGTGCAAGAATAGCCAGAAATAGTAATTATGTATTGCAGGGGATAAATAGAGAAATTGAGAGGTGAGGAATTTCCTTATATGCTTGTCTATTTTTGTTTATTAATATTGTTGTTATTGTTGAAATAAAGAAAATGCTCTAATAATGGTTGAAGTGATGAATGCGTAACTATGTGATTATACCAAATACCATTGAAAGTACACTTTGGATGAAATGTATGCTTTATTAATTTGTATCAGTGAAGTTGATTAAAATGCATAATGTGTGACAAAAGATTGTAATACAAAATAAAAAATCAAACAAACATACAGAAAGAATATGCTGGCACATCCAAAGAAAGAAAATACATCATCACAAACTATTAACAAGATTATGGACCTCTGGGAAAAGAACTTTAAAAATACGATCTTCAAAATGCTTAAGAACATACTTCAAGAATTGAAGATTTTCAGGACATGATAAATGAATAAATGAGAATTTTAATAAACAGATGGAAATTATAAAAATGAGTTGAAATCTACCACTGAAATAAAAAATCCAAAAAGGGTTGCAAAAGAACAACACTGGTAGAAAAACTATTCAGTGAAGTGGAAGATAAGAAATTTGAAATGCCTGAGAATGAGGAATAGAAAAAAAAATTACAGAAACTGCATTGAGCCTAAGAATCCTAGGGGATACAGTCCAGCATACCAATATAGGCATTATGAGAGATGCCGAAGGAGAACAAACAGAGAATGGGTCAGAAAAAATATTCAAAGAAACAATGAAAGGAAACTTCTTAATTGTACCAAAAGACATAAATATACCCACTCAAGAATCCTAACAATCCCTACATAGATTAATATCATAGAGGAATATGCCCAGACACATTGTGGTCAAATTGTCAAATTCCAAAGAGGGGGAGATCATTTTAAATGCTGCAAGAGAAGAGAAAGGTGTTATGTACAAGTGTTTCCCAATAAGATTAAGTGCCAATTATCCAACAGAATTCATGCTAAAAAGAAGGCAGTAGGATGTAATATTAAAAGTGATGAAAGGAAATATTTGACCACTAAGAGTATTATATTTAACAAGAAAGTTTTTCAAAAATCACAGAGAGATTAAGAAATTTTTGAGAGTTAAAAAAAATCTAAAGTATTTCATCATCACTATAAATGCCATAATTTCAAAATAAAAGTTCTTCATACTAAAAGGAAATGAGACTTGTCAGTGGATTGAATCAGTATGAAATATTAATATCTGCAGTAAACAAATATTTGGATAATTTAAGGCACTGGTAATACTGTATTGGACTTCCAGGGAAGATGGAGGAATATGACCCAGTCATTTCACCCAAACAGCTATTAAGCAGGCAGGAACATTGTTAAACAACTGTTCTGACGCTCTGAGTGCCAGAACACTGTACAGCATTCAGGGAAGAGTAGGAAGAAGAGACTGATAAACTACAGTAAAGAACAATGAATTTTTCTTTCCATATGGTGATTGTTTTGCCCCTCACACATTCACATGTGTGACCTCAGGATCCAATCCTTAGATCACTGGTGACAAAAAAAATTCTCTTCCTCAAGAACAGGGATGTGCACAGCCATTCAGTGAACATGGCTTATGGTTAGTGCATTTGGATCACTCAGGCCAGGCTCTGAGTTATTTTTGCAACTCATAGCAGACAAAGGCAGAGGAAGCCATTGTTTCAAGTTTGCCCTGGATAGAGTGAGAGACATTGGATATTTAAAGACTTAACACTTCCCCAAGATCTTAGGCACATTTTACTGAAGGATGGCATATGCTAGGCAGGCCAGGAAAGCTAAGCTTTGGGGAGCCGTCAAAAAGGCTTCTGGTGTCCTTCCCGATCCCCTCCTGAGGACCTATTGGATCTGGTCTGTGCCAATTTCATGGGTCCCTGCCTTGTTTTGTCTAGGAAATACTGACTTAGCAAAGTACTCTCTTGCCTGTCTCTCCCACCAAACAAAAGCACCTAGAAAAAAATGAAATGAGGGTAAAATCTATGGAAGCAAAAGATAAACGAAAAGAACAGATCAAGAATCCCAGTAAAGCAATAGAGGAAAGGAAAATTTGTCCTGGAGGGGAAAATTTTGCAGAAAATTTCAATCTTAAAAATTGTTTCTCATATCCGGGGCAAGAATCAAATGAGGAAGAGTGAAGTAAATCTGACCAGTTAAACTTGGACTATTCTAAAGTCTAGAGTAAGGAAAAGTAAGTGTCAAGGAAGAGCCTTTACACAAAGCTGCCCTAGGGAAGAGAGATAATCTGACACTGAATGTAAAGACATAAAGATAATCAGAAGCCTAGTAATCAGCAACAAAAATTACAAGCCATACTAAGAAACAGAAAGATATGGCCAATAGAAAAACATGAGTCCTAAACATGAGCTTGAAAGGATCCCAATACATAAAGACCTGTCTGAGAGCATTTCTGATTTTAATGAATATGGTTTATTTTGGTTTTATAAAATGAAATAGGTTATATTTTTAAGATCAAATATTTTTAGATGAACACTACATGATGTTAAAAAATCATGCATGTGTAAAACCCACTGAAATTAATAGGTAATGGATTTAAATACAGTAGAATATGAAGCTTATTAATATGGTTTGAGCCTCCAAATTCAAACTATTCTTTAGAAAATCATCACTTGTGGATATTCGTATAGAATATTATTATTAAAGTAGAATATATGTGATTACCTTAAAGTACTAATCACATTCTCCTCCTCACTAACAATATATATCCGTGTAAGACCATATTTTCTTCATACTCTTCAAGTAAACTAACATATTGCATTGGAATGAATGAAAATACAGATAGGAGAATTATCTCCCAGTAAGCCAGGATAAAAGAGACTTTCAAAATAATTAAACCATTTCTCACTTATCATTATTTTATTATAGTTTGGGGAAATAAATTTTTAAAATATGTTAGGAAAGGATACTTGACAGTGGATTGAATCATTTTGAAAAATTAAGATCTTACATTAAAATATAAGGAATTATTATTTTTAATAATATATAAGTATTTAAACATATACAATTTTAATTCTTAATTGTACTTTTCCTTGGCTATAAGGCAAACATTTATGAGTTATTAAGGATTTTGAACAGTTTTTTAGAATATAAAGGGACCCAGGAATCAAAAAACATGAGAACAGATGGTTTAAGTAAATTCTATTAAATTGTGTTCTGCAGTATTTCAAAGTATCTCAGGTAATATATTTTTGCATGTATTTTCCCTAACATTAATCTTTTTTGAGTACTTTATTTCCATGAAAATAATGGTATGGTTCTCTTAAATGCCCGGACATCATTTTACTTCTTACTCCTCTCCAGATAGCAAATCTGTCCAGTTTTCTACTACTTGATCCACTTTGAATTCCTCTTGACATATGAAGGAATGTTGTATGAAGATGAGCAATTCTTCAGAATTTTTCTTTTTCCTAAAATACACAAACAAAGACTGAGAATATGGAGTGATTATTGAAGTAGGTAATCTGCTGAGGCTTTGTGAAAGCCTTGCTGAGAGTTTCCAGCTCTGGTAAACCCAATAATCTCCTATATCAAGTTAAGGGTGCTTTCATTGATTCAACTTCTTTAATCACCAAATTTTCCCTGCCAAGATTCATAATTGGGTTCATTTCTTGTAGGGGTATGTGGAGACTTCTATTTTTCAGCTTTCATTTCAAAGACATTCCTTAAAGCTCCTTTGCCTCTAACATATTCTCACATTCTCCTGATTCATAGCTATTAAGAATCATTTTCAAAATAAAGGCAAATAGGCAACGTTCCTCTGACTTGCCTGTGGGGGTAACTCACAATTTGAGGGTTCCTAACATTACTGTAAAAGCCCATGTGAAAGGATAGTTTCAAAGCACATTTTTCTTTTTATTGTGGGTAAAAATCAAATTATTCACAATGCAAACCAATAGTTGTAAATTGATATATAGATATATTTGCATATATGTGCATTTGCTTACATAAATATTATTTTTTTATATATATTTTAAAAGATGCTTAGATTACATAAATGTTACACAAAAATTACAGGGATTCCCATAATCTCCACCTCCCATACATCCCATAACATCTCATATTAACATCTTTCATTAGTGTGGCACATCACCTGCAATGGATATACACATCCTGGGGCTTTGCCACTAAGCATAGACCACAGTTCACATCATAGACCACACTCTCCCCACACAGTTCTGCATGGTATATGCTGATGTAAAATGTCCTATAATCATCGCCACAATGTCACTCAGGACAACCCCCAAGTCCAGAAAAAGCCCCTATCTTACAACTGCCCTTCCCCTCCCTGTCCCGAAAGCATCTATTGGCCACCGGCTGGACCACATTGCTATAATTTCTTCCATTGCTTGAGTCACAATATGTCTACAAGAGAATACTATTAAGTCCACTCTAGTCCACAGCTCTTCCCCCAATTCTGAGGGGATTGGAATGGTGATATCCACTCCACCTCCAAGTGAGAGTGTGCTTATATCCCATGGATAAGATGGATGGGATTATCCCGCCTTCAGCTGCAGGTTCTCTCCATTCCCTGGGATGGCCATTGTCCATCATCGTCTCCTCGCCAAGTGTCTTGGGTGAGTCCATTGAGCTGTAGAATAGGAGTTGCAGCTCCACCGAGATTCCAGGCACAGCTGGCACATAGGCAGGCCAGTGGCTCCATTCTCTGGAAGTATAACTACAAACTCCAGCCTCACATATAGGTTTGAATAGAAGGGACTGTTGGACCATATGCAGGGAGGACTTATTTGAGTCCAACTCTCACTCTCAGGAGCACAGATTCCAAAGTAGAGCCCACTGATAAGGTGTCAATCTCTGGGGCTATCCCCCCTTATATAGGACCTGGGTATTCTCCAGAGCCCTCAGGAGTCCCTCTCTGTGGGGTGATATCCACTTTGATGTTCTATAAGATCCTACTTAGGTGTGCATAAGCGTTACCTCTGGAATGACCTACTAACACTTTTTGAAGTCTCTTAGCCACATGAACTCATTTGTCTTTACCTTTTCCCCTTTTTATTAAAGGTTTTTTTTCAGTCGTGATTCCAATTGTCACTTGGTATTAATCCCTTGTTGCCACGGAGGCTCATCCTCGGAAGTCATGTCCCACGTTGGGGGGAAGGTAATGCATTCATATGCTGAGTTTGGCTTAGAGAGAGGCCACATTTGAGCAACAAGGAGGCTCTCAGATGGCAACCCTTAGGTACCCCATAACAGTAGGCCAAGTTTCAATTACAAGAGCAAAGTCTCATAAGGCTAGTCATCAATAACAAGAGCCCATCAGTGGGCCATCCTCTTTTGCCAGACACTGCCCCTGCACCCAGGGAACTGTTGCTTCTCCCTTGGAGAATGTGGCAGAGCTCTCCAGGCTTGAAATGCAATATTCCCTTAATTATTGAGTGATTGTCTACCCACTGTGACCATGTCCCATCCCTCGATAATTTGAACAATTTTATATACCTTTCATGTATATTCAGATAAACTTACTCCCATGAATCCCCCATCCCAGACATCCCCCACCAATGATCCTCTGCAGCTCCCATTGTAACCCTTCTGTGTTCTAAAACTTCCTTGAAGATGAAGCCCATATACTAACCAAATACAATTAATAGGAAAATGAAATAATAATGATAAACTTAAATGCAAGAGATAAAATTCAAGGAAACTCAGAAAAAAAGAACTAAAAATAAAATATAATTAACGGATTGGGACATTCAAAAAAAAGAAAATGGGAAAAAACAAAAAAAAATTTTTTTAGTTATTTTTCATTTTTTTCTCCTTTTATCACTGCATTATCGAATGTCAAGTGTGTACCATGACACCTTCCCCCTTTCAGTCCCCAGTGTCTCCCAAATTTTCATTTAGTTTTCAAAGAAGATTTAGGTCACAGGAAAGTCACACACTGAATACTAGAGATTCCCATATACCCAACCTCTCTCCCGCTTCACCACCCCACATTAAAACCTTTTTTTTTTTTTTTTTTTGTGGATGGTAGCATTGTTATAACTGTTACACAGATAGTGAAACATAGCTACTAAACATTGTTAATGGTTTACAGTAGAGTTTACAATTTAGATGGTACAGTTTAATGATATTTGATGATATTTATCACGTCCTGTGTCCATTATTGTAAGTTAAAAAAAAAACTTTTCCCGTGATCACTAAATACTCCGTTTGATATTTTCTGTTCCTTCCTCCCCATCCCCCTTGGACATATGACACTCCCCTGTCTGGACACATGGGATAACAAGATTCATAGTTACATGCCCTGAGTATTCAAACCTGCCCTTCCTAATCTACCCACCTGTTAACCCTGCACCACCAAACCCAGTAATATCACTACCCACCTGTCCTATCCTTCCATATGCAACTATACTCTATCATTTTACCATAGATTATGTCCATATGGGTGATAGCTCACAACCTACTCTTCTCTCTGTCTCCCTTGTTTCAAACAGTGTTTCTCAGAGACTGCTCACTTTCCTCAATTCAAATCAGTGAGGTCATATTCTGTTCATCTTTCAATGATTGGCTTG
>JAQZBX010018887.1:0-34227 GCA_029593785.1 Cabassous unicinctus
CTGATCCACATCTTTCCAGTAGTTGAAGTTTTCTGGTGTTTTTTTTTTTTCAATAATGCAAGCTATGTGGGATGTGAAATAATATCTCATTTTAGTTTTGATCTGCATTTCCCTAATAGCTAGTGATGTTGAACACATTTTTCATGTGTTTTTGGACATTTGTATTTCCTCTTTGAAAAAAAATTCTAAGTCTTTTACAAAATTTTTAAATGGATTGCTTGACCTTTTATGGTTCATTTTTTTTTTTTATCTCTTTATAAACCATGGATATTAAATGCTTATACGATATGTGGTTTCCAAATATTTTCTCCTCTTGAGTAGTCTGCCTTGCCACCCTCTTGACAAAGTCCTTCAAGGTGTAAAGTGTATAACTTTGACCTGGTACTATTTACCTATTCTTTTTTCTTTCTTTCTCTGTGCTTTGAGTATAAAGTTTAAGAATCCACCACTTATACAAGATCTTGAGCATATTTCCCTTCAGTTTCTTCTAGGTTTTTTACAGTCCTTGAATTGATATATAAGTAACTGTCCCATTTTGAGTTAATTTTTGTCTAAAGTTTGTGATAAGGGTCTCCTTCTTTATTTTGAATATGTCAGTACCATGCTGTTTTTACCACTGAATCTATGTAATATGTTTTAACATCTGCAAGTGATAGCCCTCCAATTTCTTTCTTCCTTTTTAAAACATTTTTGGCTACTTGGTGCCTCTTAACCTTCCAAATAAATTTGATAATTGGCTTTTCTAATTCTGCAAAAAAGGCTGTTGAAACGTTAATTTTGATTGCATTGAATCTTTATATCAATTTGTGCAAAATTAACATCTTAATGATATTTAGTCTTCCAATACATGAACACAAATGTCTTTCTATTTATTTAGGCCTTCTTTTTTTTCTTTTAGCAGTGATTGTCATTTTCTGAATACCAGTCATTTATGTCTTTGGTTAAGTTTATTCTAAAATGTTTGATTCTTTTAGTCATTATTATAAATAGATTTCTTCCTGACTTCCTCCTCAGATCACTCATTGGCAGTATACAGAATGTTACTGATTTCTGTGTTTTATTTTCTACTCATAATCTTAGAAAGCTAAAAACAAGTTGTCTTCAGGATTATGTTTCTTGCTGGAAATTCTCTGAAAGGATCTGCTTCCAACTTCATTCAAGTTTTTGGCAGAACCCAGCTCCATTCAGAGATGGTAGTGTCTGTTTCCCTGCAGGTTCTCAATTAGGGCCTCACTTGGTTCCTTAAAGTCACCTGCATTTCTTTTTGCATGGCCACCTATATCTTCAAAGCCAGCATCTTTGTGTTGAGTCTTTCTCATGTATCATATTTTTCTGACTTCCTCTTTGGCCACCAGCCAGAGAAAGGTCTCTTAATTTGAAGGCTCATGCCATTACATTGCAGCCAGTGGATAATTCCAGATAATATTCTTAATTCAAGGTCAGCTGTACCATATATAGTATAAACATGAGAGTGATCACTTATATTATGATGTTCTGTACTTTAGAACATAAAATTTATGGTGGATACTTTTAGGCATTTTTCTTACCACAGCTATGTACCTTAATTTTCACAGTCATCTTATAATCAATATTTTATCATTTTAGGTGGAATGTAGAAATTTTACCAACATATTGATCAATTGCTTTCTCATTTTTGGTTTCAGTTGCATTAAGTTTTAAGATTTACATCCCTTATCAACCCTATGAGACAATATTATATTTTCGTGCTTCAACATCCAAAATTAATTTAAGGATTCCAGGAAGAATAATGTATTATATTAACACAGATGTAGCATTCCTGAGGCCTTTGGTTCATTAAAGGTATTCCAGTATTCTTTCTGGTATCATTTTCCTTTGTTTTAATAACTTATTTATCCATTGTTACCAGTCTGCTAACAATGAATCCTTCTATTTACTTTACCTGACAATTTATTGATTTCTCTTCATTCCTGTATTAGTCAGGAAACTCCAGAAACAACAGAGACTGGTTGGTATGAACTTCACTGAGCAAACTCCTATCTGGATTCTCTAATAAAGATGATGTTGAAGTCCTTAGTGTGACTACTCCAGGGGAAAATGCCTGGTTGGAAATTCCTGCAAGAGCCTGCATTCATGTTGAGGCAGAGATAGAACGCACAATTCTCATTTGTAAAACCTCAAACTGATTGGGTGTAGAGATTACCCCAAATTGCTAAAGGCAATATTTTTTTTTATTATGCAAGCAATTAACTGATAGTAATGCAAATCCTGTCTACAATAAAACTTTAAAGTAACTAAGTAAGACAGTGTTGGACCAAACAACTAGACAAAATAACTTGGGCAAGTTGACCCATGAAATTAAGCATCACATTCCTGATCAACCATTATTTTCTTTCAGCTATTTAACCATCTGTTTCCATTTCCTTTTGGCTTCCATGGATACTGATGAGTGTATATGTGACATTTCTCTTTGGTTGCTTTCAAGATTTTTTCCTTTTCTTTAGAATATGGAAGTTTTTTATGGTGTGGTAGGCATGTATATCTTTGATGTCATCTTTGGTTAAAAGTGCTTTAGATTCTGTAAATGGTGATTGTTTTTTTTTCTCCTAAACTGGGCACATTAAAGCCATAGTTCCTTCAATTTTCTTTTTTCCCACTGTATTATTTCTCCTATTCTTTTGGGTTTCCTGTGATATGAATGTAAGACCTTTTATTACTGCCACAGTTCTTTAAGATTCTGTTAATTTATATATTTTTTGAATACTTTGCATCTCTCTGGTTAAGATGGGATACTTTCTATTTATCTGTCTCTAATATTTTGACATTTCCTCTGTGATCTCCATATTATTTTACAGCTTAATAGTTTGTTTTTTGTTTTTTTAGTTAATATATTTTTTCAGGTCCAAAATTCCCCTTTGATTCCTCCTATTTCCCCTCAGTTTTTCTAATATCAATTAATTTCAAGAATGTTTGCCCTTACTTATTTGAGCTTTTTATATAATTGTTGCTTTAAATTCTTTGTCATATAGTTCCAACATTTATGTCACCTTAGTATTAACATTTTTAAAAAGTACTTTTCCTTTACTTGTTGAGGTTAACCTTGTTCTTTATATTTCAAGTAGTTGTACATTGTATCATACATATTTCAAATGTTTAATAATGTGATTCTGAGCCTTTTTAAATACTTTGGAGAATACTGAAATTTTTGATGTGAAAAGAATGCTTTTAGTTCTATTTATGGTGGAAGTTCTACCAGTCTGCATTGCAAGAATCTGAATATAAAAATTGGTTGAGATTTAAGGTTTTACTTAAGTATTAGTCAGCCAAAGCAGTGTTGATGAAAAATACCAGAAATCTGTTGGCTTTAATAAAAGGAATTTTTTGGGGTAGAAGCTTACAGTTATAAGGCCCTAAAGAGTTCAACTCAAGGTACCACAAGAGTTATTTTCTCATCCATAGTCTGTTGCCATGTGTTGATGGAAGATGGCAGGCAATGTCTGCAAGGATTCACCCTTCTTTCTCTTAAAACTCTGTGGGTGCAGTTTCTTCTGATCTCAGCTGTAGGTTGAAGAACTTGTCTCTCTTCCAGGGGCTTCTTTCTTTCTGTGCCTGTTGCTCTGGTCTCTTCACAAGGTCAGTTGTAAACTATCAGGTGATTGTCTCATCTCTCCTTGGGGCTTCAGTATCAAAGCTTAGTTCTCTCTTCTGTTGCATCTTTTTCTGTGTTCTCCTTTGTATCCACTTCTGTGTGAGAGTCTATTTTATCAGCCCACCAAGCATTTGCGACTCAACATTCAGTCTCACTCTAATAACATGGTTGAATCAAAGTGCTAATCTTGATTTACTAAAGTAAAAGTGAAACTTCTGAATTTATTACAACCAAACAGGTGTCACATGCAGAGAAACTAACCAGTTTACAAACACAATCAATATTTCTTTGTGGAATTCATAAATATTATCAAACTGTCATAACATAATCTTATAAATATATATTTCATTTAACAAATTCCATGATGATTTCATAAAATAAGAATTTTACTTGATTCTTTCATATCAGATATAAATTATGCTATACAGAATAAAATGATAGCATAAAGCAAGACAAATATCAAATATGCATAATTATTACTTTATTTCCTTCTTCAAGTGTGTATCGATTTATCTACTCTACCTAAATCTAAGTAACAGTTATTTGAGCATTTAATTCTATGAATAACAATAGAAAGTTATAGAAGATACATATTGGGACATTGCCAATTTTGGAAAATCTACACGATCCCATATTTTGGCATATCAAAGTGCTTATAGCTTCTAGATTTGGAGGCAATGCTACATATGAAAATATTTTTTTTATAAAGCTTGGATGATGACTAAAAGATCAATTTCAGTCCAGATATATCTAGAACAAAGTGAGCCTTTGAATAATATAAACATCCTTACTATTGATAGGATCCCTGTACATATTCATAAAGAATGTCTAGAAGGTGGTAAATAGGAAAAGTGTGAATAGTGAAGAAATACAGAATAAGTGTAAGTTACCTTTTATACTAGAAGAAAATTTAATGTGATCACCAGCCTGGGGATACTTTTGGGGGGAAGTAAAAAGAATGCATAGAGTTGATGTATATTGTGGAAAAGATTAAACATTATTGTTGATTTGAAATTGTGTATAACTTATGCAGTAGTCCACAGGGAAGGTTTTGATTTCTAGGGAGACAGAATGACAAAATCAAGGAAAAATGGTGAGTAACATAAAGTCAGAAGCGATAGGTCTCTATTCATAATGAATCCAAGTGGTAAACTTCATGAAAAAGAAAAGCCTGATGTTGACAATTTTAAACTTGGGTAGCTAGGAAACATTGATATTACTGTTAAAAACATAGGATAATCTATAAGAGGTTTTGTGTATGTTTGCATGTGGTAGAGGATGATAATTTCTGTGTTGAGCATGATGATATTAAAATAATAATATTCTTAAATTAGAAAACTAAGGTCAGATATTCACATATGCAAATAATCTAATTAAAAGTACAGGTGAAAATGACAATTCATATGGTCCCATGAAAAGGTTTGAAAAGGAGAAATATAGAGTAAATGGAAATCAAAGTTGAAGAAGAGGAAAAGTGAAGTGATAAGGCATATGAGGTAAGAAGAGAGGCAATTAAGGTACAGAAAATAAGAGGAATATCTACAGATCATTTTAAATACATATACATATTTAAATAAATAAATAAATAAATAAATATAAATATACATATTAAATAAATATACATATTTATAAATAAAAACAGTTATAGATGTAAAAATATAGAAATGAAAATGATATGGAAGATAGATATAGATACAGATACAGATATAGACATAGACACAGGTTTGCTGATGGCTGCCAATATGGACATAGGTAACGTGACCACAGACACTATATTTACATGAGAAAGGTGCATTTATAACACTTATACTACTGTTATTAACAGTTCTCTGTTTTGCTCTCAGAAATGCTTTATTTGAATAATGTTTTTTTTTTTTTTCCCAATGGACAGAGATAGATGTAATAAATACATGGACATAACAATAATTAAATGTATGTGTCTGTGTGCATATTTGTACCTTTATTTGTGTGAGTGTGTGTGTGTATTATATAGATAGATATCTAGTTGTAGATGTTCTTTCAATAAATTCTTCCAATTCTTCCTATGGATTCAATCTAAGTGGAGTGCTAAATAAGTTCTTTGTCACTGTTATGTTTGCTGTAATATAAAACTTATTGAGAGCTCCTTTAACATCTGTGTTTCTCAAGCTGTAGATTATGGGATTTATCATTGGGGTGATAATCGCATACAGCATTGAAATGAGTCTGTCTCTGTCTGGGGAGTGTTGACTGGAGAAGGGATGCAAATAAGTAAATAGTATTGTGCCATAAAACAGACAGACCACAATGAGGTGAGAAGCACATGTGGAGAAGGCTTTGCACATCCCTTCTGCTGACTGGATCTTTAGGATGGTAGATATGATGTAGATATAAGAAATAAGGGTGATCAGAAAGGCACTGATACCCAAGATCCCTCCTACCACTAATACAAGCATCTTTGCCACATACGTGGAAGAACAGGAGAGCGCCACCACTGGCGGGATGTCACAATAATACTGGTTAACCTGTTGGGACTTACAGAAAGACAGGCGGAAGGTGAATACAGTATGTAGAAGGGAATGAAGAAATCCTACTGCCCAGGTTCCAGCTGTCAGCTGGGCACAGCGTACCTTGGTCATGATAAGGGTGTAATGAAGGGGGAAACATATGGCCACATACCGGTCATAAGCCATGAGGGAAAGCAGGAAGACCTCAGTCCCTGCCAGGGCCACCAAGAAATAAACCTGCAAAGCACACCCAACAAAAGAAATGCTTTGCTTCTCAGTCAAGAAATTCTCAAGCATCTTGGGGATAATAGCTGATGAGCAGAATATGTCTAAGAGGGACAGATTTGCCAAGAAGTAATACATGGGTGTGTGGAGATACTTCTCAGTCCCAATAGCCAGGAGAATGGTGCAGTTTCCCAACAAGGTGACCTGATAAATGACAGCCAAAAATAGAAAGAGAAGATAGCACACCTCGGCGAGATCAGAGAGCCCTAAGAGGAAAAACTCCTTCATGGTAGTGAGATTGTAGATGTCCATCTCCTCGCTCCACACAGGTGTTTCTGGAGCAAATGAAACAAACATACAAAGGTTAGGGTAAGAAATTTAGGTGCTTAGTGAAGGTCATCAAGGGGAAAATAGTTTGGTCCTGGTCGAGGTTTAATTGGGTTACCTCTATTTTCATTAGAAATCTCAAATTATTAGAAATACTGATAAAAATACCTCATCATTTATAATAAATATAGAAATTCACCTCAGGTCTTTAAATAGAAGGTGAAACTGTTGTTGATCCTTCAGGAACCTTTGTGTTTTCACATTTCAGTGAAAGTTGATGGTCCATCCTCTACATTGCTTAGGCACTTTCCATTTTTGCCTTGTATTATCTCATTGATTATAGTTCTATGCTCTGTTTAAACATTAAGTTTCATTAAGAGAGAAAATATATATTATTCTTGAATGTAAATTTTAATGACAGTGGGAAATAGCAGACACATAGTTAAATACTTATATGTAATTTTTCATTGCCATACAAATGAATCATTTGTTATCTGGTTTGACAAATTGTTTCCATTGGAAATCAATTAATATGTCAATAATTCTATAATTCAAAATTATAATCATTTAAAAATGAAGAGTAATGTTATATTCTTAAAACATCAACTTAACAGAAATTAAATTAATTCTATAAAATAGAAATGAAATTTAGTTGGGAATATCTGAATTTGAACGCACTGAAAACAGACCTATTTTCATATATATTCAAATTCCTTTTTCATTACAATTTCAATATTTGAGTGCATTTCATTTAAAATTTGTATATGAAAGTTCATATTGTTTTAATTTACCCTTGTTTTCCATTCTAATTGCATTTAGCATACCAGAGAGCCCAGTTACCACAGTTTACGAGTTTTTACAATAATTAATTTCAATGAATGTAGGCAAATTGAAAATTATGTAGAATTTTTTCAAATACTTTAAAAACTAATATATTCTTTTTTAATAAACATCACATGTAGGCCAGAACTTCCAAACAGAAAATATGTTTAGAAAATAAAATGCCAAAATAACTCAATGGTTCCCCTAAACTTATTCTCACTGCCAATTTCTTAACCTGGTAGTAATTTTCAATAATTTTTGGCTCAGATAAAATGTGTAGCATAAATAATGCAAATTATAAATAATGCAAATTATAAATAATGATTTCTTGAAACAAGGGGAATTATTATTTTCTGCCATATTTTTATTTTTCCCCAGAAAATTTTAAATAAGAATTGCCAAGATTAATTGGAAGTCATTAAAATTCTTTCCTTTATGGCATTATTAATATTTCTATTTTTTCCTTCCTTTAAACACCACCATTTCTGTGTCCTACTTGAGAAAAAAAAACTCTTTCCACTGATGCTCTGTAAATAATGAAACATTTGAAAGAAAATTATGACACTAAGCACATAATGCTTGGGTAAAATTATTCAATGAACAAAAGATTGCTAAAATGAGTGAATAAAGAAAATACTAGAACCAAAAATATCTGCAGTGTTTAATATCAAGTTCTCAAATGTTCAAGATTCTGCAAAGTATTGAATATCATAATAATTCATTGAAAAATAATAGTGTATATGAGAAATTAAAGGAAGTTTGTAGATAAGGACAAATAGTTTGAAAAAATATTACAATTTATGAAGTAATTTTCAATGTACTCATTTAACTTTATAACCACACTTTAAAAATTGACTTATTTTTTTCTATACAAGGATTAAGAGAAAGAAGTCAAAGACTTCCTGTTATAAACACATACATGGGATCTACTGAAGCTACATGACCAACATGTACTGTGAAAAAATTACAATAGATTTCCCTAAATTTTGCCTTGAATATTTAGGCTTCCCAAGCCAAATTTTTAGTATTGGTATATAAAATGCAGTATTTGTTCATGTGGTAAGGAATATATGTTAACAAACCTCTCACCCTGATGCAAATATAACTAAATCCCAGACTTTGGCCTTATGTTTAGAAAAGTAAAAATGATTTTTTTTGAGGTACTGCTGTCCAGGGATTGAACCTGGGACCTCATATTGCGGAAGCCAGAGTACAAACTTTGAGCCACATCAGCTTCTCTGAGTTGATTTTTTCAGTTGTTTATAAATAAAGTGACTATAAATATATATACTAGTTTTTGCATAAACATAAATTTTCATTTCTCTCATATAATTACCTAGCTGTGTAATACTGGGGCCCTATGATTGGGTACTGATTATTCAAAACTGACAAAATTTTCCCAACAGGCTGTACAATTTTACATTCATACCAAAATTGTAGGAGTGTTCCAGTTGTGACACATCCCTAGTGTATTTTGGTATTGTTGTCATATTTTAATTTTGTCATGGTTTTTCAAGTTAGTTAATTTTTTCTATATACTTGTTGGTTTAGGAGGGAGTTCTTTCTATTTTACTTTCAGATGTCCAAATGTTCTCACATCATTTTTTCAAAATATTATTCTTTTTCCACTGACTAGTCTTTATATCATTGTCAAACATCAATTGATGGACATGCATCAATAGAACTCTCTGCATATGTCCATTGATCTCTTTATCTGTCACTATGCCATAAAATCATACCTTAGAGTACGTCCTAAAATAAGATAGTGATTCATCCACATTTATTACTTTTTTGAAATCTGTCTGTTCTAGTGTTTTTACTTCACCATGTACGTTTTAAGACTAGTTAGTCTAGATCAATGAAATGTCTGAAGGTGTTTTAACTAAGATTCTGATGACTGTAAAGATCAATAGAAAAATCCACCTTTGTTATGCTTATTCTTGCATTCCTTAAACACAGTACATATCTCAACATACCTATTTGATATATTACATCAAACATTCTTAGTTTGCAGCCTACAGATTTTATACATGTTGCATTTTGATATTTATCTTGGTATTTTGTTTTCTGTAGCAATGTGGTTAATTGTAATATTCTGTTTTTAAATTTTGACTTTTAATTTTTATATTGCTAGTACATAGAAATTAGATTGATTATAGGATGTTTTATCTGAATTCTGGGCCCTTGCAAAACTGGCTTATTAGTTCCTAGTCATCTTTTTGTGTAGATTCCTTGAGAAATTTATATCAAGATCATGTTTTTAGTGAATGGGGTAAACTTTTGCCATTTATATGATATCTTGGTGTTTTATTACTTTTTATGATTTTGTACTACTTCTAGGAGTGGTGGAAATTGACACTCTTTTTTTGTTCCCAATCCTAGTGTTTTAACATTCATCTTTCATTAAGTACCTGATTTTAATGGTAGAATTTAATAGATGATCTTTATTATTTCAAAGTTTCCTTGTATTCCTAGTTTGCTGATAGTTATTATAGAGAATGAATGTTGAATTTCCCCAAATGTTTTTGTACATCAATTCCTATGATCTTATTAATTTTTCTTATTTAAACTCAATATATGGAAACCATTGAAGTTTTTCCAATACTGAACCACCTGTGCTTGCTCAGTAAAAAACTCACTTGGTTTTTGTTTGTTAATCTCTGTGTTTGTTGCTGAGTTCCAGTTAATACTTTGTTAAGTATTTTTGTATCAAAAGTTTGGGAATGATATTTATGTTGTTTACTTTTTTACTCCTGTCTGTATTGGGTTTTGTTATTGGGAAATGCTGGTTTTCTGAAATGATTTTATGCAAAACATTATAGAGCACTGTTGTTATTTCTTCTTTAAGTATTTTGTAGAATCTGCCCCTGAAACCTTCAGGAAAAGTCATTTCCTGAGGGTCAGTAGCTACAAATTCAATTTCTTCACAGTGAGGTTTCTCTACATTTTATTTATTTAAACTTGAGTGAATATTGGTAGTTGGTGGTTTTGGAGGCATTTTTCTATTTCATCTAATTTATCAATTCTATATTTATATTTGTTAATAACATTGCCTTATGTTTTCTTCATTTTTATTTTCCTTCCTTTCCAACATTGGTAACTTCGGTCCAATATCTCTTTTTCATTGCTAATGGCCTTAGGAATTGCAGCATTGACAATTATAGGAGTTTGAATGAACTTCCCTTCTACCATGTTTGAAGTAGACTTTCACCTCCTCCTGGGTTTTCTCATATGTGACTTAATGCAGATAATGCTGTCTGGTCCAATTTGTCCAATTGTTTTTCACACGGTCCCAGTTGTCTGCAATCAGTTTCTCTGCCTTCAGGACTGATTATGGGAGCATGAACCAGAGATGAGTTCCCCAGCTCTGTTCTTCATACTGCAACCCCACAGATTGCCACTGACATACATGCACCTCAGTATGTACACAGGGCTACCATGCTTCCACTGGAATGGGGCCAGAAAGCAACAATGAGAGCAAAAATTGGCGCCAACTCACATAGAGATGGGTTGATGAGGAGAAATCAGCAATTTTGCTATAAGGTCATTCTATTGCTTTTGAAGCTGTGTTTTCTTGTTTCTGCTCTTGTCCAGTTAATGAGGTCATTTAACTGTTCTTTTCGTTGCTATTATAAATGGAATTTTTTTCCTGATTTCCTCCTCAGATTGTGCTTTGCTAATGTATAGAAACACCACTGATTTTTGCATATTGTTCCTATATCCTGACACCCCAATGAAATCATTTATTAGCTCTAGCAGCTTTGATGTAGATTTTTCAGAATTTTCTATATATACAATCAAGTCATCTGTGACTAATGAAAGCTATAATTCTTCCTTTCCAATTTGGATGCATTTTATTTCTTTCTCTTGCCTGATTTCTCTAGCTAGAACCTCTAGCACTATATCAAACAACAGTGGTGACAGTGGGCCTCATTGTCTTTTCTCTGATCTCAAAAGGAAAACTTTTGTCTTTATCCATTGAGTAAAATGTTAGCTGTAGGTTTCTCATATATGGCCTTTATCATGTTGAGAAAGTTTCCCGCCAATTCCTATTTTTGTAGTATTTTTATCAAGAAAGGATGCTATATTTTGTCAAATTACTTTCTGCATCAATTGATAAGATCATGTGACTTTTCTTCTTTGATTTATTATTGTGGTGTATTATGCTGATTGATTTTCTTGTGTTGAACCAGCCTTGAATGTCCGGTATAAAATCCAATTGATCATGATGAATGATTCTTTTAATTTCATATTGGATTTGATTAGCAAGTATTTTATTGAGGATTTTTGCATCTGTATTCATTAGAGAAATGGGGTTATAATTTTCCATCTTCATAATATCTTTATCTGGCTTTGGTATTAGGGTGCTATTAGCTTTGTAGAATGAGTTTGGTAGTGTTTCTCCTTGTTCAATTTTTTGGAAGAGCTTGAGGAAGATTGGTATTAAATCTTCTTTCTAGTTCCTCAAGCTGTGTAGTTAGGCAATTGATTTTAGTAATTACTTCTTTTCTAATGTAAGCATTGAAGCCTTAAATTTTCTTCTCAACATTGTCTTCACTGCATTCCATAGGTCCTGATATTTTGTATTCTCATTGTCATTTGTTTCAAGATATTCATTGATTTCTCTTGAAATTTCTTCTTTGCCCCACTGATTATTTAAGTGTGTAAATCGCCATGTATATGTGAATTTTCCCTTTTTCTTCCCTTGTTGATTTCCAACTCTATTCCATTATCATCAGAGAAAGTGCAATTTTGTTTTATTTATTGAGATCTGATTTGTGAATGAACATATTTTCTTTCCTGGAGAAAGATCCATGAGCATTTGAAAAATATATATATTTTGCTGTTTTGGGGTACAATGTTCTGTATATGCCTATTAGTTTTAGCCCATTTATCATATTATTCAAGGTCTCTGTTTCTTTATTGATCCTCTGCCCTGATGACCTATCCTATGCTGAGAGTAGTGTACTGAAGTCTCCAACTATTATTGCAGAGATTTCTATTTCGCCCTTCAGTTTTGCCAGTGTTTGCCTCCTGGTATCCTGGTTAGGTTCATATACATTTATGATTGTTATTTCTTCCTGGTGAATCATCCCTTTTATTAATATGCAATGTCCTTCCTTGTCTATAATAACAGTTTTGCTTTTAAAGTCTATATCATCTGGTATAAGTATAGCTGCCCCAGCTTTTTTTTTTTTTTTCGGTTGCTGCATTGGTATCCATGGGTCTAAGTTGAGTCTCTTGTAGAGAGCATATAGATGGCTTATATTTTGTTATCCATTCCACCATCTGTTTCTTTTGATTGGGGAGTTTAGTCCATTAATATTCAAAATTATTACTCTAAAGGTAGTTCTTATTTCATCGATCTTGATCTTTGCGTTTTATCTGCCATTTTATGTTTGACACTTTTGGTTATTGTTACTGATACAGTCATCATTTCTAAACTCTCTTCCAAGCCTATCTGTCCTGTCTTTTCTTTTCAGGATAAAATACTCCCGTTAGTATTTCCTGCAAACCTGGTCTTCGTGTTATAAACTCTGACAGTTTCTGTTTATCTGTGGATATTCTAATCTCATCTTCATTTTTGGAAGATGGTCTTACAGGATGTAAAATTCCTGGCTGGTAGTTTTCCACTTGCAGTATCTTAAATATATCATACCACTGCCTTATTGCCTCCATGGTTTCTGATGAGAAATCGGAACTTAATATTATTGGGTATCCCTTATATGTTATGCATTGCTTTTCTCTTGCTGCATTCAGAATTCTCAGAATGGCATTTGACATTCTGATTAGCATGTGTCTCAGAGTTTGTCTATTCAGATCTATTCAGTTGGGAGTATGTCATGCTTCTTGGACATGTATATCTATGTCCTTCAATAGGGTTGGGAAATTTATTACCATTATTTCTTCAAATATTCCTTCTGCCCCTTTTCTCTTCTCTTCTCCTTCTGGAACACCCATGACATGTGTGTTTGCATGTCTATTGTTATCATTTAGTTCTCTGAAGTTGTGTTCAATTTTTTCCATTCTTTCCTTCATCTGTTTTTTTTATGTTCACTTTCAGAAGGCATGTCTTTGAGCTCACCAATCATTTCTTCTGCTTCCTTAAATAAATTTAATTTCATTTATTACACCTTTCATTCCCATACAGCCTGCTATTTTTCTATGTCTGCTTTCAAATTCTTCTTTGTGCTCATCTAATGTCTTCTTCATATCCTTAATCGTTTTAGCCATCATATTAAATTTATTAAGATTTGTTTGAACATCTATTATTAGTTGTCTGAATTCCTTTAGGTCATCTACAGGCTTACCTTGTTCCTTTAACTGGGCCATATCTTCCTGTTTCTTGGTATGGATTGTAACTTTTTTTGGCATTTTCACCCCCTGCTTGCTGGATGTATTTATTCTGGGTGCAGTTTCTCCTTTATTTGTATTTTCTCCCTTGCTGCTTCTGTAGTAGGAGACAAGGATGTAGTTGGTGCTGTAAGCTATGGAGACTGAAGCTGCCCACATTGCCCCAGGAATTGATGAAGCTTCTCCCAACTTTCTCCTCTGTCAGGGATAAGGGCAGAGATGCAACCATGTGTAATAATCCAATTTGGGCAGGACAAGACTGTCTCTAATTACCTGGAAAGACTGATAAATCTTCACCCTCCTTCTTTCCTTACTTTTGTGGTGTATTAGTCAGCCCAATGGGTGCTAATGCAAAATACCAGAAATGGGTTGGTATTTATAAAAGGTATTTATTTGGAGTAGAAGTCCACAGTTACAAGGCCATAAAGCATAAGTTTCTTCCCTCACCAAAGTCAATTGCCACATGTTGGAGCAAGACAGCTGCTGAAATTTGCCAGGGTTCAAGCTTCTTAGTTTCCTCTCTTCCCAGTGCTGTGTTTCTCTCTGGGCTTAGCTCCTCTGTTTCCTCCACAAGGTCAGCTGTAGACTATCAGGTGAACGGCTCGCTCTCCTCTCCTGGGGCACTCTCTCCAAAATCAAAACTCCAACGTCAAAAACTGTAACTCAAAAACTGCTGCAACTTGGTTATTTGTTATGCCTTTTATATTTTATTCCCCACCCACCAAGGGGTGGGGCTCAACACCCTACTGACGTTGCCCAGTCAATGCCCTAATCATAACTTAATGATGTCCAGATGAACAAATCAGTTTACAAGCATAATCCAATATATATTTTTGGAATTCATAATTACATCAAATTGCTCAATGGCTACACTCCATCCTTTGCATTCCAAAAAATACATTACAATATTCAAAAAACCTTAAATCAGTGACAATTCAAGTACAAAATCATATCATAATCATTTTAAGGAACTACAGTCTGTCTTCAGGCAAAATCCCATCTGCTCTTGACCTCTGAAACTTACAATACCATTTAACTGCTTCCAATACACAAATGGAAACTCAAAGGATAAACATTTTCATTTTCATAAGGTGAAATCCAGATGTTAAACATGAGTCATGGATCCTCTATAGTTCAGTAAACCTACAGAGCATCCTCCTTTTGATTTCAAAGTCTTAGTCATTCTTAAGATGATGGTTTCTTCTCCTTGGGGACACATGGGTACTTACCCTTTCCACAAGCTTGCCCAAGGGCCATTTTCTTGGTTCCACCCTCATCAAGCATCTGGGTGTCCACCAAGCTCCAGACCTCACCATTCATTAGTGTTGGGGTGATTGCCACCACTTACCCACACTTTGGGTTAGAATCTTAGCCACCCCAATACAGTGAGGTGAAGACAACATTCCCCCTAACTTTGGCATGCTGGTTCAACCCTCTCAGAGCAATGGATTAACCACCTAGCTTTCTCTAATCCTTGAGGGGCAGGAGCATCCCTCTCAGACCTATGGGGTGTTGACCTTAACTGCCTTAATCTTTGAGAAATGTGCTCCACCCACCCTGTACCCTGGGCCAGCAAACATCTTCCTGAACATCGGGTGTGAACAATCACCCTTTTCAACTGCTGGGGCAAACTCACCCTCTCTGCACCCTGTGAAGGAAAAACTCTCCCAAAACATAGGATGGAAACATCTACCCTCTTTAACTGCTGGCACAAACTCACCAACTCTGTACACATAGGTGTGATTCCTCTTTTGGCCCAAGGTAATATCTTAATTCCAGATCTCCGCTTCCATGTGTTTCTTCTTAAAGCTGTTTCTCCTTCAATCTTTTCTTTCCATGTCCTCTTTTGTCCAAGCTGACAATAGTTTTGTTCATA
Organism: Cabassous unicinctus; assembly: GCA_029593785.1. NCBI lineage: Eukaryota > Metazoa > Chordata > Mammalia > Cingulata > Chlamyphoridae > Cabassous > Cabassous unicinctus. The sequence continues at coordinate 15,719 of JAQZBX010018887.1, forward strand.
CAGCTCTCTCAAAAATTTTGATGGTTTAGCATGCAGGAAGCAGTGGTCCAAGCCATTGGACAGTAAGACTTTCCACAAGTCTTTCTTAGATAACCGCATCTTCATTTCTGATTTACAAGTTCCAAGTTTAGAAAAGTGTTCAAATGGGGTATTTTTATCTGGGAATTTGGTTTCCAGAAAGTTAGAAGTTCTGGAATCATTTTCTGTTTTCTTTGTGTCTAAAAGTTCAGTCCTTAGTGTATTTCGCTCATCTAGTATTTTGCTATAAGCTGCAAGGAGAAGCCAAGTCACATTCTCTGAGTTTATCTTGGAAAGTTCTTCAGCTAAATGTTCTGTTTAACCATTTTTAAATTCTCTCTTCCATATAACACCAGGAGTTAATCTTGCTAAGTTCTCTGCAACTTTAAAACATGATCCCCTTTTCTCCTGTTTCAAATAATAGCTTCATCATTTACTGCTAAGGCATCATAGAAAGTCTGTTTAGTGTCCATATTAATAACAACAATCTCTTCAAAACAAGTTAGGCTTTTCCATCAAGCATCTCACAATTCCTCCAAAAAATACCTCTGACCCATTTATAAAACTGTCCCAACATTTTGGTAATTGCAAAAGCACTTCCCCACTCCTTGATACCAAATTCTGTATTAGTCAGCCAAAGGGGTGCTAATGAAAAATACCAGAAATCAGTTGGTCTTTATAAAGGGTATTTATTTGAAGTAGAAGTCCACAGTTACAAGGCCATAAAACATAAGTTTCTTCCCTCACCAAAGTTCATTGCCACATGTTGGAGCAAGACAGCTGCCAAAGTTTTCTAGGGTTCAGGCTTCTTGGGTTCCTCTCTTTCCAGGGCTGCATTTCTCTCTGGGCTTAGCTCCTCTGTTTATTCCACAAGGTCAGCTGTAGACTCTCAGGTGAATGGCTTGCTTCTCTACTCCTGGGACCTTCTCTCCAACATCAAATCTCCAACATCAAAAACTGCAAATCAAAAACTGCTGCAACTTTGTTCTTTGTGATGCCTTTTATATTTTATTCCCCACCCACCAAGGGGTGGGGCTCAACACCCTAAAGACATGGTCCAGTCAATGCCTTAATCATAACTTAATCATGTCCAGATGAACAGATCAGTTTACAACCATAATCCAATATATATTTTTGGAATTCATAATTACATCAAATTGCCCAATGGCTACACTCCATTAGCTCAATGCCACATGACCAGTTACAGAAATGAGGACTGTAATAGCCATGAACACATCTTCCTTGTTTCATTATGTGTATGGTTGTATATGTACACAAAATGAATTTCTTGTTTTCTTCTCCAACCTTATCGTCTATCATATGAAAAGTTGTATTAACTCCAAGTCATAATATTTAAGGATGTAAAGTTTAAGAATGAATATTACCCAAGGACTTCCACCGTATTCTGCGGGGAATTAATGCGTCTCTGATTGTATGCAGGGGAGTTGAATATTGTTAGGCAGAAATATGCTTGTCCGTTATTGTTTTTACTAAGAGACTAAGTATGGTGTAAGGTAATGTGTATGACTGCCGAGTTGAGAAGAGGTGGACTGTGATGGTTAGGCTAATGTGTCAACTTGGCCAGGTAATTGTGTCCAGGTGTTTAGTCTAGCAAGCACTGGGCTAATTGTAATACAAGAGCATTTATGGACTTCAATCACCAGTGAGTTTTCTGCATGAATGGCTGATTACATCTACATCAATCAGGGAGATTGCATCATCAATGGGTGACACTTTTATCCAATCAGTTGAATGTCTTAAAAAGGGAAGCAATTTCAACATTCAGAGAGAATTTCCCAGCTCGTCGTTGGACAGCCAACTTGTCCCAGAAACTCATCAAGGACCTTTCATCAGACTTTCATAAGAGCCCTTGGTTTGCAGCCTGCCTGTGCAACCTGAACTTGTGCATCCCCATGGTCATGTGAGAGACTCCTATAAAATCTCACATTATTGACAGATATCTCCTGTTGCTTCTGTTTCCTGAGAGAACCCTGACTAATACAGGCAGCGATGGAGCTATACATGTGGGCAGTAATCATGCCATGTGGTCAAAAATGTCCACAAGTGCTCAGGTAATTGTAAATAGCACCAAACCCCCTCCCTGCCCAAGGTAGGAATGGACCATTTGGAGTGCCCAACAATCTAATGTGCATGGGCCAAATGTGCCTGCAGGTGCCCTGAGAAATTGAGCAATTACTGTCCCTTCTGCCTTTTAAGGGTGGAGATACAACCACCAACACCCAACAGTTCATTCCTTGTAGGCTGAAATTACCAACCATTGTCAAGAGTGATAGAGTAAGCACTATTCCCATCCTATCATTTTGTGTGGTGGTGGTGGTTCTACATGCTCCCAACAGTTAAGTCCCTTTAGGGTGAGAATACCTGCCATTGCCCAGAGAGGCTGAGGAAACACCAGCTCCCTCATAGCCTATTAAGGCATGGGGATGGATCCACAGGCACCCAACAGTTCAGTCTCTGTAGGCTGAAATTACCTGCCATTGTCCAGAGAGGCTGTGGGGACACCAGACACCTCCTATTCTATTGGGGGTAGGGGTTGATCCATTGGCATCCAACAGTCCAGTCCATTGAGGCCAAAAGTCTGCCATTGACTAGAAAGGCTGTGGAAACACCAACCCCCTCCATTCATCTTGGGGGGTGAAGGTGGATCCACAAGTACCCACCAGTTTAGGCTGTGTGCGCCAAAACCACCTGCAGTTACCCAGAGAGGCTTGGCAAACACAGACTATCTCTTGTACTATTGGGGATGGGTTAGAACCACAGGTGTCCAATGGTCAGAAAAGAGGAAAGAGATAAGCAGACAACTATACTTCTGGGCACAAAAAAATTAGAGGTTGATTGGGGAAACTCCAAGCCTCTGGAAAATAAGCCTCCAGAAGATAGTACCTCATGTGATGATGTAACTTAACTTGAAACAGGGAGACATTTCAGTGCAAGTTAGGATCAGAAGTGACGTTATCTAGGAAGAACTTGTGGAAAGTCTTACTCTATGATGGCCTGGACCCATGTGAACTACATGCAAAATTGACAAGCTATTTGCAAGATCTTTGTGTATGAAACCACTATCAGCCTATGCAAAGAAGGAGAGGGAGGGATGAAATTTAAGGAATAATGACTTCAAGTGGAAAGCCATGTATGTTGAGATTTGGACTTGGGACATCTTCTTGGGCCAGGAGAGGGACCCTCCATGTGTGTGGAAAGAGTGAGTATGTTCTGGAATTTGAAGGGGATATCTCTTCCAGCCCCTTGTTCATGGAGAGTATGACTGCCCTGGGCTACAGGGAAGATGGAGTACATTCTCAAATATTAGAGAGAGCTAGGTTGCCACCCCACTGTTCTGAGGGGGTTTGGTCTGTATGACAGAGATTAGGGAGAATGCTGTCAGCACCTCACTGTATTAAGGGAGTTGAGAATATTTCCCAAAGATTGGAGAAAGTGTGGCCATCATCCCAATATTATTAGGGGTTAACCTCAAATAACACTGGCTGCCACATAGATGATTGATGAGGGTGTAACTGAGAAAATGGCCATTGGGCAAGCCCAATGGATAGGGTGGACACCATGAGGCCCCAAGAAGATGAAGAAATCATTCTACAGATGATGCTCACACATTGGAATATAATGAAGTATGCCCTGTAGGTATTTGGAAGAGTTTGAAGACTTTGATGCCTGTTTTCCTACCAAATTCTCCTTATGATAATGCAAATGCTTATCATATGTAGGTCCCTCCTTTGTATATTGGAAGCATATAAATTGTTTTCTAAGTTCCACATGTCTACAGCCAGAGGGGAATTTTGACCCAAGACAAAGTGCATGCCTCTAACTGATTTTTATATGATTTTGCACTTAGCATTCCTCCTGAAATGATTCATGGCTTTTGAAATATTGTGATGTGATGAATGCATTTTGCATATGGGAAGAACATGTCTTTATGGGCTTCAGAGGGTGGAGTGTGACAGTATGAATTTTGTGACTCTCAAAAAGAAAAAGATTATATTTTTGAAGTAATCCATTTAATGTGCTATAAGAAAATTATTAAGAACTGTGAATTCCTCATCTTTTTCATCAATAGTCTTTGCTCTTTTAGCCTAGAATTGCGAATGATTAACTTGTTCTTTGGAATGTTATAACACTGATATGCAGGCAACCCCATCATCTATTACCACAAAACAAATGTTTAAATGGGGCAAGTCACTAGACATGATATTTACACATGCTGTTTGTATCCCCTGTAAAACTATAAGCTAAAAACCTTTATGTTCCTTTTCAGTGTACCATAAATAGAATAAAACAAAGACCCCATGATGTAACCTGTCTCTCCTGTGGATGGCTGGCCAACCCCCACCAGATGGATTTGGTTACTTTCAATCAGGTCATTCCTCATGAGTTGCAAGATGCTTTGGAGTTCTGAGGTTTGGAACCCCTTAAAAGGGATGGTACCCAAGCTGCCAGTTGGAACCTCACTCAGAAGGGGATGCCATGCCTGGGACCACTTTTCCATTCAGGACTCTGACCTGCTGCAAATTATCCCCCAGCCATATGAGAGTTCAGGTGTGTTTTCTCACAAATTGGTTAGTGGTTTTATATCCTTTCATTTTTTCTTATGTCTTTAATTAATTATGCTTTTTTTTGTAATTGCTCAATTGCTATAATCATTTACTATAACCTGAAACTCATTTGATTGATTAAAACTGTCTTTGCATAGCATTTAGGCTTTCTGCCTCTTCCTTAGCAGAACCTTTTGGTATAGTTTGCAGGATTCAGGTACAGTCACATTATCAGAATGCCTCTTTTCTCAGGCTTTCAGGTAATGAAGGGAGAAGTGGTGATGTGGCTGTGGGCTGGTAGAATTAAACTGCTGGAGGAGTTGAAATAATTAACAATGTTAATGTTATCTGTTTTGTTTCCATGCTAATTCTAGTTGGGCTAGCAACTTTTGTAAGCCAGCAAATAAAACTAGATCACAAAACTGAAAGCCTGTAATGCTTGTTAAAATGTAAAAATGTTTGAATGGGATGTACTTTGACAATGTTTTAAGTTTTAGTCACTTTTTATTTTGATCAGAATTTTTATCAAGCTGTTAAAAGGAACTTTCAGTTTTGAATCAATAGCTTACTCTTGAACTTCAAGCTTAAGTATCCTCCTAAACAGTAATCCAAAATATGTGTTATATGTCTGTCTGTATAAAGTGCTAAATTAGAACTTAACTGCATTTATACTGCTCAAATATTCCTAACTGTTGCTGACTACTAACAAAAGTTTCCAGAAATGAGCTTGCATGTTACAGGCAACACAGATTCCAGAAGAAATCGTAAAAGCAGAAAAATCAAAGATGTGAAATGATGGAGGGCTTGGAGATAGCCATACCAAAGAAATAAGAATCATGAGTCAAATTATGGGCTTTATGTTTCTGGTGGTGTGTCTCAACTCTTTTTTTGTTTGTTTGTTTGTTCAGTGTCACTGTATATTTTGATACGTCTGGATGGTAATATTAAATTGATACCTGATAATTCTTAAAAGAGCTCTATTCAAATAGCCAAAAAAAATTGTTTTTGCCTAAATTGAAAAGAATAGTTTATTTTTCTTCACAGAACAGGATGACAAATATGAAACTTAGACATTAAAAGAATTAAAAGTTTTATGGAAGTGTTGACTAAAATTGGTTGTTTTTTTAAAGGAATGTATTTTGTCCTAAGATAAGATTGTTGGTTTTTCATAAAAGCAGAATGGAAGTATGTAGGAAAAAACTTGAACACATATGGCAAATTTAAAAAGTACTGCAGAAGGTAGTATTAAGTAAGGGAATGTGTTCTCTGGAGGTGAAATTTGTCTTAAAATGAAGTAGCTATAGTTTATGTGATTATGAATAGCTATAAGTTTTTAGAATCATTGTTTAAACTGAAATATTTAAATGCATAATTCCAGGAAATCATTATTAAAGAGAAAGTAAATTGATAATAACAAAAAGTAACTTTATAACAGGAAAACCTGTCAGAGGCCATCTCAATTTGCACATTAAAGTGGTGATAGGAAAAAGATAATTTTGATTTCATTGGGAATCTTAAGTTTTCATAAAATATTGGAGAAAAGTAATTTTTTCTGTGCTGCTATATTAAAATGCCTGTTAATTAATGTAATCATGGTAAAGGTGTAAAAGTGAAAAGTCATGTAATGAAATGGTTATGTTCATTTAATACATTAAAATTTAAAAGGAAAAATATTTAAAATGTTTGAAAATTAAAAGGAATTCTTTAACCCTCTGTCAATTTAACTTGTATGAATAAAATGTTCATATGAATACTTGAAGATTGTATAAAATTCCTGGAAACTTTACAATATTTTGGCATAAGATTAAAGTATAATGTAGTTAATAAAGCTTTTAATTTCTTAAATAATTGTTATGTGTCACAGAAACAATCTATCAACCTAGAAATTAAGAAAGAGATACTTTAGCTCATATTCAACTCTACTAAAGAAACAGCTTTCTGGCTGCAGAAATAGATTGGCCATTGAGGTCTGCAGGGTTGGTTCATAACAGTTCATTATCTAAATTAAAGTAACACTACTACTGATGCAGGAGTCCTAAATATTGATTGTTTGTTGCAAGAAATTAATAACAAGTTATGTCACTATAACTTTGTTTTAAAATTGCTAAGCCTTTCTTTAGTATCTCTTTAGGCAAGTCAAACTGGCCTTCATTCTCCTTCATGTGAGAAGGCCAATGGTGGATTTTCCAGTGCTTCCCTAAGGCTGTGTGCATAGCCCAACCATCTGTCCTGGCCTGGTGGCAAAGATTCTGGCTGCATGGAAGAAACCTGTGACTGTAACCCTATTTTATTATAGAGATGACATTGGTATTATTTTAACCAGCAATTCTTTTTTCAGAATTAAAAAAAAAATACCTCTAGAGACAATGGTATCTTATCTTACAAGCCTGGGCTGGACAAACAATTGGAACAAGCTACAAAGTCCTGGCTGTCTATTAAATTCTTAAGTGTTGTTTAGTTGAGTAAAGCAAAAACTATACCCTCTGCTGTAATTGATAAAGTACCATGTTTTCTAATATTAATAAAGTTTATAATGGTGGGGTACTAAAATCCCTTCATCCCTCATTTAGCTCAGATATTAAAACAACTGTATGTGTTATTTAGGAAAGGTCACACATGGGAATAAGAGGACCTCCAGCAGGCTGCTTTTAAAGAAGCAAAGAGAGCAATGGCACAAGTTTAAGCTGTTAGGAGGGTGGTAGATTTAACTTACCCTGTGAATTGGATGTGGCCATGACTGATTTTGGCTTTGAGTGGAGTTTGTGGCAGAGGCAACATTTTAAACAAACACCCCTTGTGTTTTAGTCAAAATTGTGGGAAGGGGCCAAAGTACAATATAGCCCCTTAGGAAAGAAAGTATGTACAAATACCAGTCCTGTTGTCAGTAAAAATTTTAACCCAATAGTGTCCAGTCACTCTGAAGACTGCCATTCCTATCTAGGGGTGGATTGAAGATACTAAAAATGAGAGAGAAAAAATGGACTGTCATGGGCTACACTCTATAGGGGAGAGATGTGTGGAGGAAGATCTGAAATGCCTGCTAGCAGTGAGAGGTAACTGTCTGTCATGTCCCTGCCTGCTTCTCTAACACTCCTCTCAGGACTATTGAGCCAGATTCTCTTGTGAAGATCCAGAGCCATACCATTGAGACCTGAGATGCAGCAGAGTGGCTCCACTGGAAGGGCAAACACCATGGATACCAGACCTTGTGGTGCCTAGCCCTGAAGTTCCAGCTGCCTGTCACTCACTAGCAGCTCATGAAGATCATCCATGTGTGTCTTCATGCTCACTCTGATGATTGCATCATCAGTCCCTTCATGTTCTCAGAAGGGGCAGGATATGCTTTCAGTGCTTCAGATACTGCAAAAGGACTCTTGTAAACAGATCCTTACAACAATGGACTAAGTTTAAATTTTGTGTTAGGGGCTGTGACTTCAGCTCCAGTTATGATGTTAACAGCAGGACCAAATATGACATTGAGATTATGAGTTAAAGTGCCAGCCACCTCACAGCCCAAAAAAGGGAAGTAATAATTTGTTGTTGCCTATGCCTCAAACTATACAAACTGTGTAAAAATGAAATCATTTTGATCATGGTATTGGTCTATGTGGCCTTACTATTTGAGAATCTTAAGTCCATGGAAAATAAAAGTTATCCAAATCTTTGAAAATATAACCCAAACCCTGAAGCTTATGGCATCTCAGATGACAGATAGTGGAACTTTAGCCCCATAATCCTATTAGTAATTAGTTTTCCTCTTTAAGCTGAACCTGGAAGAAGGCATTAATAAATATTGCTATTGCATTGTGCTGAATTACATGAAGTTGTTGCTTGATCACTTGGTGTTACTCATTCTGCTTACAATCTATTACTAATATTACTGGTGTTAGGGTAAGATTTGTCCAAAGTGGATATGTAGAATAATTAAAATTGTAGGCACATGTTGTGTGTACAGTGTCTTCCAATGATTGACCTTAAATATGAGGGGGACCTGCTGTGAATACGGTGCCTTCGAAGAACTTGTGGACACCTGTTGTGAGTATGCTACCTTACAAATGATTGTTGTTTCCCTTTTTGTCTTTCCTTACAACACTTGGAAAACATGCCTGTTATTTTTCTTTTGTATATATAAATTCCAAATTTTTGGGACCGAATGATGTAGTATAAGAAAAGTATTATTAAGAATTGTGAATTCATAAGCTTTTTAATCAATAGTCTCTGCTGTTTTAGGCTAGAATTGTGAATGATTAACTTGACCTTTGTACTTTGGAATATTACAATGCTGCTATGCAGGCAACCCCATCATCCATTAGCCAAAAACAAATGTTTAAACGCAGCAAGTCAGCAGATGTGATATTTACACATCCTGTTTGTGTCTGCTGTAAAACTAAAAGCTAAAAACCTCTATGTTCCTGTTCAGTGTACCATAAATAGAATAGAACAAAGACCCCTTGAGACACTGTGTCTTTCCTGTGGAGGGCTGGCAACCCCCTACCATATGGATTTAGTTACTTTTGATGAGGTCATTCATCATGAGTTGCAAGACTCATTGGAGTTCTGAGGTTCAGAATCCCTTAAAAGGGATAACACCTAAGCTGCCAGTCAGAGCCTCACCCAGGAGGGGACACTCTGCCTGGGACTCTTTTTCCAACTTGGACTCTGATCAGCTGCCAAAGGGCTCCCCAGCCACATCAGATCAGATGTTGTATTTTCCCCTGATTTAGTGATAGGTTGTATATACTTTCATTCTTTCCTATGTCTTTAATTAATTACTCTTCTTTTTTTATGATTGCTCAATTGTTATAATCATTTACTATAACCTGAAATTCATTTGATTGAGTAAAGCTGCCTTTGCATAGCATTTAGAGTTTCTGCCTTTTCCTTAGTAAAACAGATGTTCATGCAAATCTACATCAAATCATTGATTTGAAGGACAACATGGATAAAGAAATGAAATATATTAATTTATCTTGTTCTGTCTTCTCTGACACACTGATTGCTTAGGAGTGTGTTGTTTGGCCTCCATATATTTGCAAATTTCCCCCTTTCCCTCCTAATACTGATTTCCAGCTTTTTGCATTTTGATAAGAGTGGGTGCTTTGTATAATTTCAATCTTCTTAAATTTATTAAGATCTTTGTTGTGGCCCAACATGTAGTCTATCTTTGAGAAATATCCATGAGCACTTGAGAAGCATGTATATCCTGCTGATTTAGCATGCAATGCTCATTGTATATCTGTGAGGTTTAGCTCATTTATCAAAAGATTTCAATTTTTATGTCAACTTGGCTGATCTTCTTTCTAGTTGTTCTATTTATTTACATGAATGGTGTGTCACAGTCTCCAACTATTATTTTAGAAATATCTATTTCTCCTTTCAGTTTTGCCAGAGCTTGCCTTAAGTATTTTGGGTCACCTGGGTTAGTAAATACCTTGAGGTGAATGGAAATGAGAACAAAGCTTATCTAAGCTTATAGAATACAGGGAAGGAAGTGCTGAGAGGGAAATTTATAGCCATAAATGCCTATAGTAAAAAAGAAGAAAGAGTCATAATCAAAGTGCTAACTCATCACCTGGAGGACCTAGAAAAAAAAGCAATCCCAAGGCAAGAAGAAAGAAAGAAATAACAAACATTAAAGTGAAAAACACAAAATCAAGAACAAAAGAAAATCAAAAGAAATTCAATGAAACCAAAATGTAATTCTTTGAGAAGATCAATAATTTGGCAAACCCTTAGCTTTACTAACAAATAAAAGAATAGAGAACATGGAAATAAATAAAAGCATGAATTAAATGGGTGCCTTTATGACTGGCAAAACATAAATAAAAAGGATCATAAGAGGTTCTTATGAGAAACTCTATGCCAATAAATGATACAACTAATTGAAATGAACAAATTCCTAGATATACAGAAACAATCTACATTGGATATACAAGAAATACAGAAAATCAATAAACTAATCATCAGTAAAAGGATTTCATCAGTAATTAAAATCTACCAACAAAGAAAAGATCATAGCAGATGACCACCTGTGAGTTCTACCAAACATTTTCAGAAGAATAATATCAGTTCTGTTTAAAATTTTTAAAATTTAAAAGTAGTGAAAATTGCCCATCACATTTTATGAAGCCAAAATGATCCTAATATCAAAGCCAGATAAATATACTACAAGAGAAGAAAATTGCAGACTAATATCAATAAAGAACATGGGTAAAATATTTATCAAAAAAATAGTAACAAAATAAAAGCAACACCACGATAAAGTGGGTTTTACTCCTCCTATGCAAGAGTGATTCAAGTAATAAAATCAATTAAGCCAAACTCAACATATGAATGTATTACCATTCAACCAGGGTGGGACATGACTCCCGGGGATGAGCCTCCCTGGCACAGAGGGATTACTACCAAGCACCAACCAGCAATGCAACTAGAAAAAGTCTTCAAATAAAAGGGGGAAAAGGTAAAGACAAATAAGTTTCTATGGCTAAAAGACTTCAAAGGGAGTCAGGAGGTCATCTCTGAGGTAATGCTTATGCACATCTCAGCAGGATCTCATAGACTGCCTAAGTGGATACTACCCAAATAAAGAGACTACTGAGGGCTCTGGAGAGACCCAAGTCCTATGGTCAGGGCAGACAGCTCTGGAGTTTGGTGTATTGTGAGAAGGCCTTACTTTGGAGTTTATGCTCTTGAGAGTGACAGAGTTGAATTAATTATATCTTCCCTGCACATGGCTCATCTGTCCCTTCTATTTAAATCTATACTCAGTGCTGGCTTTTGTAGGTATACATCCAGAGACTTGAGTCTGTGGGCTCTCCATGTGCCAGCTGGGCCTGGAACCTTGGCAAAGTTGCAAAACTTACTCTACAGCTCATTGGACTCACCCAGAAATATTGGCGGGGAAATAATGATGGACAATGGCTGCCTCAGGGAATGGAGAGATTCTGCATTTGTAGGCAAGTATTCCCACCCATCTTCCCCATGGGATATAAGGCCTCTCTCAATTGGCAGTGGAGTGGACATCACCATCCATGTATCCTCAGGGTTGTGGGAAGAGGTATGGACTAGAGTGGAATTATTGGTATTATATAATAGACATATTGTTATTCTAGCAATGGAAAAATGACAACATTGATGTGGAACCAGTGGCCACTGGAGGCTCTGGGGGCAGGAAGAGGGAAAAACAGTTGTAATACAGGGGCTTTTTTGGGACTCAGGAATCATCCTGAGTGATGTTACAGTGATAGATATAGACATTTTATATTATCATATTATATGCAAAATTGTGTGGGAGAGAGTGTAGAGTACAATATGAACTATAGTCCATGCTTAATGGCAATGCCCCAGGATGTGTTTATCAATTGCAATGAATGTGCCACACTAATGAAGGATCTTTATGAGGGAGGGTGTGAGAAGTGGGGGTGAGTGGGGCATGTGTAAGTCCCTATATTTTTTGTGTAACATTCATGTAATCTAAGTATCTTTTAAAAAATAAAAAAAAATTTTAAAATCAATTAAATTACTATACCACATTAAGAATTTGAAGGACAAAAACCACATGATTGTCTCATTTAGTTAAAAATTGGCATTTGATTATTTACAGCATCCTTTTTTTGATAAAAACACTTCAAAGATAGGAAAAGAAGGAAAGCTCATTCATATGATAAAGGGCATATATGAAAATCCCACAGCCAACACTATACATAATGGGAAAGTGTGAAGGCTTTCCCTCTAAAATGGGGAAAAGATAACACCCTCTGCAACAACTGTTATTCAACATTGTGCTAGAAGTTATAGCTAGAGAAATTAAGCAAGCAAAATAAATAAAAGGCATCCAAATTGAAAAAGAGAAAATAACACTCTCACTATTCACAGAGGAAATGATCCTATATTTGGAAAATTTCAAAATATCTATGATTCAAGCTAGTAGAGTAGTTTTAGTTTGCCAAAAGGCTTCTGAGGCAACATACCAGAAATGAGTTGGCTTTTATATAATGGATTTCTTAAGGGTAAAAGCTTACAATTCCATGTATGTGAAAAGTTCAAATATGGGCACCATAAAAGGAACATTCTCACCAAAGCCAGTGGTCAAATGGGGAAGTAAGATGGATACCTATTTCTACTGTTATGTCTGCCATTCTAGCTATAGGCAAACTTGGCATAGGATTTGTGTCCCCTTGAGCTCCTCTATCACATGGCCAGACCAAACATTACAGCTCACTTATTCATGTGTTTGTCTGTCTGTCTCTCTGTGTTTCCATTAAAATCAGACCAATCAAGGGAGCAAGGACTCAAACTGAGTCAAGGTTCACTGATGTAGTCCAACCTGAAGACCTAAGCAATCTTATCAAGCATTCTAATCAAAGACTACTCAACTGATTTTAATGCAATCAAAGGTTATCACACCGAGAATATATTAGTTTACAAGAATAATATTCTTTATGGGATTGATAAAATAATTTCAGTCTGCCACATTCTACCCTCTGAATCCCAAAAAGGCTTATTCCCAAAAGACTTAAATCATTTTAGTAACAATGTTATAGTACAAAATCACAGCAAATTCAGTTATAAGAATTTCTGTTTGTCTTGGGTCAAAAGTCCCCTCTGACTGTAGACCTGGGAAACCTACAAAATAAATTTTCTACTTTCAATATACAAACAAGGAAGAGACATAGGATCAATATTTGTGTTACCATAAGGAAAAATTTGAAGAGAAGCTATCATGGGTTCCTAAGAGTTCTGCAAATATGTAGAGCATACTCCAATAAATTTCAAATTCTGAAAGTCATCCTTAAAATGGTGTTTTTTTTCTCCTCAATGCTTCATGGGTGTCCTCCCTCTCCATGGGCTTAACTAATGGCTAAACTTTTGCTATCACACTTTTGAAACATCTGGGTGGCAACTGAGCTCCAGATCTCATCCTAGAGGAAAATTTGTGTGATTGCCATATTTACTTCAATCTCTGGAAAACAGACTCAACGCCTTTACTATAATGAAGTGGTGGGAACATTATCCCTAATATCTAGCATACAGGCACAAACACCTAAGAACAATGGGGTCACAACCTGACTGTCCTTAATCAAAGAAGCATTGGCTCAATCCCCCCAGAGCAGAGGGGTGGTGATGCAATAATCCCAAACCTATGGGCAACAGGCCCACATCCTTCAGAGAGGTGGGGTGGCAACTGACTCTTCCTAAAAAATGGTGAAAACTCTACACCTTTTCTCTAGCCTGGGGTGACCTAATTTCCCTGAATACTGGGCTTCAACATCCACACTCTTTAAAACCTTTGGCAAATTAATCATCTCCATAAGCATGGGTGTGGTGCCCCTCTTGGCCCAGGAAGATTTCATAATTTCAGACCTCAACTTCCACAGTTTTCCTCTTGAAGTCATTTTCCCATCAACCTCGCCTTCCCTATACCTTTTAGTCCAGATTGACAGCAGTTTGTTTCATACAGTTGTTGAAAAAAAATTTTTGTTTATCATGCAGGCAACAGGGGTCCAACCCATCAGAGAGTAAGCCATTCTACAAATCTATCCTTTGTAACTGCATTTCCAATACTGACTTGCAAGTTCCAAGTTTAGTTAAGTCTTGACATGAGTCACTATCCTTTGGAGCCTTGTTTTCCAGAAGCTTGGAATTTCCTAAATCAATCTCTGGTTTCTTTGTGCCCAAAAATTCAGTTCTCAGTTTATCTCTTTCCTCTTGCATTTTGAAATAAGCTACAAGAAGAAGTCAGTCTGCATTTCCCATATTTACCTTGTAAATATCATTTGCTACATGTCCAAACTTGTCATTTTCAAATTCTTCCTTCCATTTAATATCAAGTGTCAATCTTACTAAGTTCTCTTCAACATTAAAACACAGATGGCCTTTCCTTCAGTTTCCAATAATACTTTCATTATTTCCTTCTAAGGCCTCACTGAAATTAAGAGTAGGGTCCATATTTCTACCAAAATTCTCTTCAAAGCAATCTATGCCTTTTCTATCAAGCATCCCACAGTTCTTCCAAAAAATTCCCCTTACCCATTTATAAAACTGTTCCAGCATTTTTAGTAATTACAGCAGCACAACCCAACCATTTTTACAATTTCTGTTTTAGTTTGTCAAAGGGTTTCCCATGCAAAGTACTAGACATTGTTTGACTTTCATAAAGGGGACTCATTTGAGGTAAAATGTACAATTACAAGGCCATGAAAAATCCAAAGCAGTGTACCATAAAAGTTGATTTCTCTCCAAAGTCATCTGCCATGTGGGGAAGCAAGATGGCTGCTGATCTCTGCCATGGTTCCTGTCTTTCTGCAACTGCAAATAAACCTGGCATAAGGCTTGTCTCCTCTTGAACTGATCCATGGGTCCAGTCTCTTGCAGGCTTAGTGTTTACATGATCTTCTAATCCTCTCACACATGGTTGTATCAAACATGGCATCTCCCTTTATCCTGTGTTTGTCTGTCTATCTCTTTGTTTCTATATATATCTGACCCAGCAATGTGGCAGAAACTGAAACTGAGTCAGAGCTCACTGATGTAGTCCAATTAAAAACCCTAAAATGATCTTATCAAGTAATCTAATCAAAGGACCCTCAAACAAATTTAATGCAATCAAAGGTTATCACACTCAGAGGAATAAAATACTTCAAAAAATCCTTCTCTTTTTCAGATTCATAAAATAATCTCAAACTACCACAAAAGTTAATAATGACTTCAGCAAACTAGCAGGATACAAGATCAATACAGAAATATCATTACTGTTTTTCTACACTAATAACAGGTAAGCTGAAGAGGAAATCAAGAGAACATTCCATTTACAATAGCAAGAAAAAGACTAAAATATCTAGAAATTAATTTAACCAGGTACGCAAGGGAACTGTATTCACCAAACTACAAAACACTGTTAAAAGTAATTAAAGAATGGAAGCAGCCATGGTTCAAGCAATTGAGCTCACATTTACCATATGGAGGAACTAGGTTTCATCCCTGGGACTGCCTGGTAAGAAAGAAAAGAAACAGGCATCCCAGAACTGCACTGCATGGAGATGCACAGGGTCCTGCGTGGTGAAGTGATGCACCAACAAATGATGATGATACAACCAAATAGGAAAAAAAGTAATTAAAGAGGACCTAAACAAATGCAAGGATATTCCTTGTTCATGTAGTGGAAGACTAAACATCATGAAGATGTTAATTCCACCCAAAACAATTTATAGATTAATGCCATCTCAAACAGAATTCCAACAAGCTGCTTTATAGAAGTAGAAATGTGAATTACCAGGCTTATTTGGAAGGAAAATGGTTCCCCAGAAGCCAAAAACATCCTAAAAAGAGGAACAAAGTGGAAGACGCACATTTCCTTTCCCTGACATGTATTATAATGCCACAGTGGTCAAAACAGCATGGTATTGGAATAAAGATAGATAAATTGATCAATGGAATAGAATTGAGATCCATAGCACAGCTCAAGGTGAGGAGGTGAGCAGTGCCATATGCCTGATTGTCCACAGCTGAACTAGGAGAAAGCAGTGCAGCCAAGGTTGAAGAGGAGGCCTGGATAGAGACAAGCCATATGCCTTGTGGCCCACATCTGAGCTTTGGGAGATGGTGAGCCTTGAGGGGAAGGCAGGGACCTCTGCAGAGATTAGCTGCCATCTTACCTTGCCACATGGAATGATGCCAGGATCATCAGTAGCTGGCTTTAGTTGAAAAGCATCTTTGATGGTGTCTTGAATTGGAAATTTCACAGCATAGGAACTATAAGATTTTCCTCTGGTAAAATTCCCATTCTAAAACCCAATACATATCCAGTACTTTGCATCTGCAGTCCTAAGGCAAACTAAGACAATGGTTACTAGTGCATATATAAAATGTTTTTTCTGAAACAGATTAATATATGTTAATATTACAAGAGGGTAACATCAGGGTGATATTTGGACAAAAATACAACCCAAAAAAACTATGGACAGAAGTGCATAGTGATATTTTAACAAACTTCCATTACTGATAAAAAGAAATTAACAATGCTAATTGAATGAAACTAGACAAAAGTACTACATTATTTGACCCATTCTATACAATATGTATAGAGAAGTATATTACAGATATGGAAATATATTAGCAGCTATGAATGACAGGGGAAAGATAGAGAGATTGAGAGGTGACTAACAAAGGGTAGGGATTGTTTGAGATTATTTTTGTTGTTGTTGATTTCTTTTCTTTTTTATATTAATGAAAATGTTCTAATATTGATTATAGTGCTGAATGCACAACTCTGTGTTTATACCAAATACCACTGATTATACACTTTTAATGAATTGCATGGTTGATTATGTATCAATAAAATTAATAAAAAATGTCTTTACCAGATAAAGAAAAGCTGAGGTAATTTATCACAATCAGATCTTCCCTACCAGCAATGCTAAAAGAGTTCTTCATAGTGAAAGGAAAGGGCACTAGACACTGAATCTAAGAAACTTAAAGAAATGAAGACCATGGGTAAAGGTAACCATATGATTAATTATAAATGTCAGTACTATCATTTTGTATATTTCTGTAGGTAACTATACTTTTTAACTTTTTACAATTTCTAAAAAGTAAATGGATAAAAATAATGATAAACCTATGGCTTAGGCATACAATATATAAAAATAGAATTTATAACAAGTACATAAAAAGGTGGGAGTACAAAGTACTATAAAAACGGTGTATGTGTCTACAGTCAAAGTTGAATTGATATCAAATCAAATTTAAACCAAAATATATCAAATATATATACAGAAAGAAATGAGAAGAGCCTCAAAATATTATAATACACAAAATCCAATAAATATGAAATAAGGCATTAGTGAAACAAATGAGGACCCCAAAAAAAGACACAGATCAAATTTCAAAATGGTAGAAAAAGTCCTGCATAACACTAGGTACTTAAAAAATACATGTATTAATCTATCTACTCAAAAGGCAAAAATTGGTATATTGGAAAACCATGTCCCAAATATATTCTGTTTACAGGAGACTCAAACTAAGTTCAAAGATACAGAGACGTTGAAGGTGAAAGGATGGAAAATATGTCATACAAATAATATTCAAAAAAAAAATAAGGTAGCTCTACTGATACCAGGTAAAATAGACTTTAAGTCAACTCTTTTACAAGGGACAAAGAAGGTCATTTTATAGTGACAAAGGAGTCAATTAAACCAGAAGACATAACCATTAAAATTATAAATATACATATTAACATCACTTTAGAGCCCCAAAGTATCTGAAAATCCTGTATACCTACTACACAGATATCCAGATTTAATATTTTTTACGTATTGCCTCCTTTGTTATATCATTAAATCTTTCTTATCTATCTATCTATCTATCTATCTATCTATCTATCTATCCATCCATCATCATCCTTCTCCTATATCTTTATCTGTATATATGTATATCTGTCTGTCTACTTGTCTATTTATGACTAGGCACTTATGACTAGGCTGAATATATCATGCACCTTTACCATTAAATACATCTGTCCTAGTTTCCCAGCTGCTAAACAAATATGATACATTGGTTTGGCTGAAAAAAGGCAAGTTTATTGGCCTGTGGATTTGAAGCTAGGTGAAGTAAAAAATCAAGGCATAAGTAAGGTAATGCTTTCTTCTATAAATGTGTGGTTGTGGGTTGGCTGCAAGTGATCCTTGGTTTCTTAGATTTTCTGTCACATGGCAATGCATATGTTAATCACTTACCCTTTCTCTTTTGTCTTCCACTGATTTCCAGCTTCACCTCCTCCAGGAGCATTTCTCTGCATAAAGGTATCAGTAAAAGGATAAATACACAATTTCAGTTGGACCACAACTTAGCTAAAAATAACATCTTCAATTAGTCCTGTTTAAAATGTTTTTACACTCACAGGAATGGATTTAAATTAAGAACATGTTC
>JAQZBX010018888.1:0-34232 GCA_029593785.1 Cabassous unicinctus
TTTTTTCTGCCCCTTTCTCTCTCTCTCTCTTCTCCTTCTGGGATTCCTATTCTGCATGTATTGACTTGCTTGATGGTGTTCCACAGGTTCCTCAAGCTCTGTTCATTTTATTCATTTTTTTTTTCTTTCTGCTCTTTAAAGTGGATAATTTCAATTGTTGTATCTTCAGCCTCACTGGTCCAGTCTTCTGCATGCTCCAAACTGCTGTTGAACACCTCTATTTATTTTTTTCATTTCAGGTATTGTATTTTTCAGCTCCAGAATTTCTATTTGTTTCCTCTTTATAATTTCTATCTCATTATTGAAATTCTTATTTTGTTCATATATTGTTTTCCTAATTCCCCTTTGGTTTTTTGTCCATGTTTTCCTTTAGTTCATTGACCCTATTTTGCAGAGTCTATCTAAGATCTTTGATTAGTAATTCCAGTGAAAGGGCTTTCTCTGACAGTTTCTGTCAAATTATTTTTTCCTGTGACTGGGCCAGACTTTTCTGCCTCTTTATATATTTCATAATATTTTGGTAAGAACTGGTCATTCTGTCAAATCCGGTTCTCTTACTCCTCCACCCATCAAAGTGGAGAAAAAGAAAGAAAAAGGAAAGAAAGAGAGGGGAGACAAAATACCCAACAAAAAAAAAAGTGCACTTCCTTTCTGAGTTTCTCAGTAGATGTTAGTTGGAAGCCAGTAACTACTGCTATTAGGGCTGAAACTGAGACCAGTGTCCACACTGGCCTCTCAGGGATCTTCCAGACCATTAAAACACATAAAAAAGAAAACAACAAAAAAGTGCATTGGCTCTTTATGCCCTGTAGATGCTGATGTGAGTCCAGAGCCACTGCTGCTGATAGGTCTGAAACCAAGGCTAGCATCCATCTTTGTCTCTCAGGGGTCTTCCAGACCATGAAACACATGCAAAAGAGGAAGGAGGAGGAGGAAAAAGTGTCAGAGGAGGAAGAGGAAGAAGAGGAGGATGAGAAAAAGGAAAAAAAACAAAACAAAATGCCCTCACAGGTGCTGATGGAAGACCAGAACCCTTGCTACCAAGAGGACTGAAACCAAAGTTAGCATGTGTGCTGGAGCCTCAGGGATCCACCAGACCAAGAAACACCAACATGTAAAAGACAGAAAGGCAGTGAAATAAAAGGTGCACTGGCTATTTACATCTCTTTGGATGCTGGTAGGAGACTGGACTACTTCTGCCCAGAGGGCTGAAACTGAGGCCAGCTTCTTCTCTGGTCCTTCAGGGATACCCAATACCAACCTCCTCTAAATATAGCCCCAACTTTGGAAAGATGAGTTACCACTAGCATAGCCACTCATAAAGTTGGCTGAGGGATTGAGGAATGGGGGCTGGCCACTGGTTCATGCTTACCATTGCTTACAAGAGTTTAAATCTCAACAACCTCTTTATCTGGAACTCCCATGGTTGTTTTAAATGTCCAGTCTGGTTTTCAGGTTACTACCTAGTTAACTTGAATATGTTTTTCCAGTTCACTCATTTTTATGGGGGAAGGAGCACTCTGTGAAACTTCTTACTCCACCATTTTCCTTAGATTTGATTTTCTTCTTTCTGGTATTGGTGACTATTGGATATACTTCAGAGAGTCCTCTCTTCATCCTGAGAACTTCAAACCACTCTTACCCTGTGACCATTGGTTGCACATCTCAGTTAAGTGCTGAGGCATCTGTGACAGTTTGAAGCTTTTTGTGGATCCCAGAAAATATCATGTTCTTGAAGCTAATCCATTCCTGTGGGTGTGGGACACTTTGGTTGGATTAGATTTGGTTGGGGCCTTTGATTGGATTGCTTCGGTAAGGCATGACCTAGGGTGGGTCTTGGTCCTCTTACTGGAGTTGTTTATAAATGGGAAAGAGAAAAAGTCACAGACACAAAGACAAAAAAACAGCAAAGACAGAGAAATGCCAAGAGGCTGAGAGAGAGGTCCAAGAAGAGAGAGGAGAGATGAGCCATATGTCTGATTGCCCACACCTGAGCTCAGGAAGAAAGTAAGCCTGGAGGAGAAGGTAGAGACCCAGACCAGCAAAACCACCATTGTGTCTTACCGTGTGGCCAGAGTCTAGGATTACCAGCAGCCAACCTTCAGTGAGACAGTGTCTCTGATGATGCCTTGATTTGGACATTTTCACAGCCTCAGAACTGTAAGCTTTTTCTCTAATAAATTCCCATTATAAAATCCAACCCATTTCTGATATATTGCTCCCAGAAGCTTTTAGCAAACTGAAACAGCATCCCCTGTGGCAATGCTTGTTTATAGAGTTTAAGGACCTGGGGCTTAAATCAGGTTTGAACTGACCCCTTGGCTATGTCACAGGGGTGTCATAAATGTTTTGCTCTGAAACTTTGAGGATGAAGATCTTTGTTGAGACAGAGACCTAAGCAACAGCAGCAGCAGCAGCAGCAGCAGCAGCAGCAGCAGCAAAACACTTTGTAGGATCCTAGTTGCCAGCTGCTTTAAAGAGTGTCATCTCAGCATGGCACATAGTGACTGCTGTTCATCACAAAAGGAACCACTCAATAGGACCACCTGTATATTGTACAGGGTATGAGTCTTTTCCCTAAACACACTATAGAATTTGGGGTCAGCACTTAATTGAGATGTGCAACCAATGGTCACAGGATAAGAGTAATTCCTCTGAGTCTAGCATCAGTCATGGCTTATGCTGGAATCAAGACACACAATTCAATCTGAGACACATAGATCGGTCTGAGCCAAGACGCATGACTCAGAGCCACTTTAAGGAGGGCCTTAATGCCATACTCCTGTCCCTAAATGCCAATTATCAAAACTTCCAACTTAGGTTGGTTAAATAGGTAAGAGTTTCAATAGGTCTCAGCAAATGTAGCACACAGCAGCACAGCTCAAAGACGTGCCAGCCAGCAGGCAGTAACTCAAAATGTTTGCGTGCCAATAGGCGGCAGAGCCAACTAGCAAGGCAAAGCAAGTGAAGAAAGGCCCCCAGTGATGGTGGTCATTGTCTAGGCATCCTGTTCACAGTGCCAATTGTTGTAGTCATTCTGCAGGGGTGGGATGCACAACCCACCCAAAATTTGGTTGAGGAGACAAGACTGATGATGCCACACACACAGACCTAGAGGATATGAAAAGATTTATTACTCACATCATGAGATTGTCTGGAGAGATCAAGGCAGCTCCCAAGCACATCCAAAAATGGTTTGAGAGCAGGGAAGTGGTACATATGAGATTGGACTCAAGCAGGCCATGAAGGCATGAGTAAGTTATATGAGGAAGTGGTCCAGATTCCCAAGGATCTTACTACCCCTACATTATCTTCTCTCTCTTAGCCTCAATTATAACCTGTTTTGGTTTGTCAAAGGGGCTGCCAAGGCAAAGTACCAGAAATCTGTTGGCTTTTATAAAGTGAATTTATTTGGGATAAAAGCTTATAGTCCATGGCCATGAAAAGTCCAAACTGAGGCATCTGTAGAGATGCTTTCTTACCAAAGTCAGGTACTGTTGATCCCCATGTGTTGACACATGGTGAAGCAAGATGGCCATCAATCTCTACCCAGGTTTCAGCCTTCCCCTTCAAACTCACCCTTTCCTCTTGAGCTCCATGGGCCCGGCTTCTTGAGGCTTTGTGCTTAAGTGATCCTGTAGTCCTTTCTCTCCTGACAAAGGGCTTGTATCAGTCTTAGCTGCTCTGCTCACTTCCCAGTTTCAGCTGTAAGCTATCAGGCAAATGGCTTATCTCTCCCGGGGCCTCAGATTTCTGAGCCTTATCACATGGCAGGATCAAAGCTGGCAGAGCTCTCTCTTCCTGTGTCTGAGTGAGTGTCCCTTTATATCAGACCTGGCAAGGGGGCAGGAACTCAACCTGAGTCCCACCTCGCTGACGTAGTCCAATAAAAAGCCCTACAGAAATCTTAATAGGTAATCAAATCAAAGGCCCCTCAGCTGAATTTAATACAATCAAAGGGTGTCACACCCAGTTGAATAGATTACTTTACAGACATAATATTCCTCTTTTTGGTATTCATAAAATAATCTCAAACTGCCACATACCCTCACTGGGAATTCCCTACAATCAGTTTACTGAGGAAGAGAAAACTTGGGCCACTTTTACACATGTTTCTGTACTATTAACAGACACAACCCAAAAGTGGACAGCTGCAGCACTACAGTCCCTTTCTGAGACATCCCTGAAGGACAATGGTGAAGGAAAATCCTCCAAGTAGGCAAAACTTTGAGCAGTACACCAGGTTCTACATTTGACCTGGAAGAAGAAATGGTCAGAGGTATGAGTCTATATAGATTCTTCCAATGGTTTGGCCTCAAGGTCAGAGACATGGAAGGAAAATAATAAAAAAATTGGCAACAAGGTTTGGTGAAGAAATATGTTGTTAGATCTCTATGAATAGGAAAAGAATGTGAAGATATTTGTGCCCTATTTGAATGTTCACTAAAGGATGATGTCATCCGAGGATGGTTTTAATAATCAAGTTAATAGGACAACCTGTTCTGCGGATACTAATCAGCCTCTTTCCCCATCCACTTCAATTATTTCCTGATGGCCTTATGTACAAAGTGACTATGATGGCAGAGATGGAGGTTATGCATGGGCTCAGCAACATGGAATTCCACTCACCAAGACTGACCTGCCTACAACCACTGGTAA
The DNA here is from genome assembly GCA_029593785.1 of Cabassous unicinctus. Classification (NCBI taxonomy): domain Eukaryota; kingdom Metazoa; phylum Chordata; class Mammalia; order Cingulata; family Chlamyphoridae; genus Cabassous; species Cabassous unicinctus. The sequence goes on from JAQZBX010018888.1 coordinate 4,660, forward strand.
GTGCCCAATCTACCAGCAGATGAGATCAACAATGTTTCCCTCATATGACACCATTCCCCAGGGTGAACAGCCAGTTACCTGGTAACAAGTTGATTACATTAGACCACTCCATGATGGCAGGGCCAGCATTTTGTCCTTGATGGAATAGATACTCTGGTTATGGATTTGCTTTCCTTGCATGTGATGTTTCTGCCAAAACTACCAACCATGGATTCACAGAATGCCTTATCCACCATTGTGGGATTCCAAATAGCATTGTTTCTGATCAAGAAACACTTCACAGCAAATGAAATCTGGCAATGGGCCAAGGATTACAGAATTCACTGATCTTACTATGGTCCCAATCATCCTGAAGCAACTAGCTTGATAAAATGCTGGAATAGCCTTCTGAAGAATTATTTACAGTGCCAGTTAGGTGGCAGTACTTTGAAGGGCTGGGACAATATTCTCCAGAAGGCTGTATATACTCTAAATCAGTGTTTCAACCCAACTTTGAAGGGCACAAGTTGGGGCAGCCAAAGACCAAAGAAAGCACCAGGCAAATGGTTAGACATGAGCTTTATTGGGGCTTACAAAGAGGAGAGGCTCTTCGATGGTGGTCAGTAGAAGAATGGAGACAGTGCTCTGCAAAGAGGCAGGGAAAGATGGGGCAATATAAGGGGTTTCAGAACAAAGACATTCCATAGGGTATGAGAACAGAGTTTCTGCAAGAGTTCACAAATGGAATAAAGAAAGAAGAAACAAACAAACAAACAAAAAAGACAAGAGTTCACAAATGGGGTGTTTGGTAATGTTATAGCTGGGAAGGGTGTATATAGCCTTGAGGAAATTAGGGTTTGCAGTACCATCTGTACATTATTTTCTCCAGGGAGCTTTGTTAGTTTTTAACTAGTGAGTGTCCAGGTTATGCCAGTGGCTATGTGCTTCAGGTTGTGTTTCATTTAAGGGGGAGAGGGGGAATCCTGGTCCCTGAGCTCCCACAATCACCATCCACTATATTGTGCTATTTATCCCATAACCAGAGTTCACCAGTCCAGGAATCAGAGGTGGAAATGAGAGTAGTGTCACTCACTATTACCCCTAGAAATCCACCATCAAAATTTATGCTTCCTGCCCCTTAGGGTCCGCTTGTATAGAGGTCTTAATTCCAAAGGGGGGCAATGCTTCCACCAGAAGAGACAACAATGATTCCATTGAAATGGAAGTTAAGACTGCCACTTGGCCACTTTGGTCTTCTCATTCCTTCAGATCAATAAGCAAAGAAGCAGGATATGGTACTGGCTTGGGTGATTTATCCTGATTACCAAGGTAAAATGGAGGTAAGAAAACATATTTCCAGAATACAGGAAATCTCTTAGGGTATATTTTGGAACTACCATGTCCTATGAAACTCTTATATATGTCTATAAGGGAACATGCAAGAAACTGGCAATTGTACCATTATTTGTGATAGCAAAGAGTTAAAAGCTATCTGGTTGTCCATAACTGGGAGAGTGGAAAAGAACCTGTTAGTAGATGCACATTATGGAAGACCATGCAGCAAGTAGAAGCAACACAATGGATGTACACATAAAAGCAGAGATGGATATGAAAAACATAATGTCCAGTGAAAAGAGTTTTGAAAAAGAATGGTATTGTGGTAAGGTGACCCCCATTAGTCCAGGCCATTGTTTAATCCCCTTCCCATTGCATGTGGGTGTGACTTGTGAATATGATAGGCTATCAGATCCTTGATTATGTTACATTATATGGAAAAAGTAAAGGGATTTTGCTGATGTAATTAGAGTCCCTGATCAGTTGACTTAATCAGAAAGGTTATCCTGAGTGGGCATGACTCAATAACCAGAAGGAGACATTATAACATTATAACATTATAACATTATAGCCCCAAACGGGAGAGTCCCTGAAAAGACAATTGTGAAGGAAAAATCCTCCTTGTAGGAAGAAATTGGAGCAGTTCATTTAGTTGCTATCTTTATCAAGACTGGTTATGGTCAGAGATATGGATGTACACCGATTCATAGGCAGTGGTTAATAGTTTGGTTTGATGATTAAGGACAGATTAAAGGCAAGAAAGCCTGAGGAGTCTGTTTGTGATAGAATGAGCAAAAAGTATGAACATATTTGCTCACCAAAGGACATCTACTACAGATGTCCCTAAACTTCCAGTGCTAAGCCCCAAGTGGCACCATTCCCTGGGGGTATCAGGTAGCTACTAAGTAGTATATTGATTACATTGGATGCCTTTCTTCATGGAAGGGACAGCTGTAATGTGGAGTTTTGGGTGACAACTATATGAATTTTCTTTCTCTTTTCTCAGTGCATCTGGCAGCACCACCATCAATGGATTTATAAAAAACCTTACTTGCCATATTCCACATAACATTGTTTAATTTCACACAATATTGCTTCTGACTGAAGAATTTAACATGACAAAAGAAGTGCAATAATGGGTATGTCCTTGGAATTCACTGGTCTTACCACATCCCCCATCATTTAAAAGCAACTGGCCTGCAGGGATGATGTAATGATCTATGAAGAATTACAGTTCCAATTAAGAACACCCTGAAAGGTTAGTGCAAAGTCCTATAGAATGTCATCACATACTTGAATCAGTGACCAACAAAAGTTGCTGTTCCTTCCAAGGCCAGAATACAGAGAACTAGGAATCAATATCACTATTCTACCTGATAATCCACTGGCAAAAGTTTTGCTTCCCACCCCCACAATTTGTGCTTTGCTAGTTTGGATGTCTTAGGTACCAAATGAGAAATACTTCTATCAGCAGACATAACAATTATTCCATGGAACTGAAGTTGAGACTGCCACCTGGTCATTCTGGGTTCCTTGTGCTACTGGGACAATCTATGGCTGGGGTGATTGATCTTGCTTACAAGGAGAAATTCAGTTGCCCTTATACGATGCAGGTAGTGAAAACCAGAGAAGTCACTGGGATGTCACTTTTGCTCATGTCTCCATGTCCATGAGTGAAATGTAATGGAAAACTAAAATAATCAAAATATAAAATAGTATAAAATAAAGGCAGAACCACTGAAGATTAAAGTCTTTCAGGAATGGAAGCATAAGTTCTTTGACTAGGTAAAGAACTAGCAGAAGTAATGATTGAAAGCCAAAGAAACATGGAATGGGTAGTTGTGATAGATAATTTTGTGTGTCAGCTTGGCTAGGTTATGGTGTCCAAATGTTTGGTCAAACACTGGCCTAGATGTTCCTGGGGAGGTATTTTGTAGATTGGATTAGCATCTACAATCAGTTGACTTTAAGCAAAGGAGATTACCATGATTATAGGGGTAAGCCTCATCCAGTCAGTTGGAGGGCCTTAAGAACAAAGAACTGAGAGTTCCAGAAAGAAGAAATTCTGCCTCGAAACTAAACCCTGTACTTCTCTCTGAGTTCACAGCATGCTGGCCTCTCCCATGGATTTTGAACTCAAGACTAACATTAACTCTTACTGGAATTTCTAGCCTGCCAACTTCCCTTAAGAAATACACATTCAATGCTTTAATATCAATTCTTACTGGAATTTCCCTGCCCTACAGAATTTGGCTGGCCCTTCAGATTTTGGATGTGCCAGTCCCTATAATCAAGCCAACTCTTTAAAATCTCTATCTATCTATCTATCTATCTACACACATACATCATATATACATACATTTTGGTTCTGTTTCCCTGGAGAACCCTGACTAATGGGGTAGTGGAAAAAGAAGGTTACAAATAGCAATTACAGGGGACTGGATGTAGCTCAAGTGGTTGAGTGCCTGCTTCCCACATGTGAGGTCCCAGGTTCGATCCCTGGTACCTCCTAAAAACAAAACAAAACACAAAACAAACAAACAAACAAACAAAAAAAAAACCTAACTCTCCTTGAGGAGCAGATGTGGCTCGGTTGTTGAGCACCTGTTTCCCATGTACAAGGTCCTGGGTTCAATCCCTGGTACCTCCTAAAAAAAAAAAAAATCAATTACAGCCTTGTGACTACTTCTAGAGAAACATGGACAGTAGCAGCTGTCATATTTTCTTCCTTATACATTATGTCTCTATTCCTTTTTTCCTCTTTATTACTTTATATAAAGACTGTTAGTAGTGGTTAAACTTACAATTTAGTCTTTAGGGGCCTGGAATTGAGGAGTAACTAATTGCTCATATTTGAAGACGAAGCCTGTTGGAAAGATGTATCTCCTTTTTAGGGGTACAGGAGGAGAGTGTCTTCTGAAGGACAGTTGCATCCTACTAGGCAGAAGCATAAAATCATTATAGTATGAAAGTTCTGATATGTGCAGAAGCATATTATTAAGCTATTTTCCCTCAACCTCAAAATCACCCTCTAGTCTCTGCTTTGTAAAACTAGAGTTGGGATTCTTCAAATTACATTTTCTCCTTTGTCAGCTGGATCCTTATTAAATTCTGTCAAAAGCGGTCCTAGAGGGAGATTAGAAAGCAGGCAGAGGGCAGAAAGGACTTATTCCTTTTCATTTGTTTGCTCTTCCTGTCAAAGTCACCTTAGCAATGATTCCTCACTCTGGTAGCAGCCCTTTGTTTCAACCCCCAGTGTTTTTGGGCACTCCCATCATGCCCAGTCCTGCTAGTGTGAGCTGAGTAGCACTCCCTCTTCCCTGGGACTCCTTCTCCAAGCTTTCAGGTTTTGATAACCCCAACTTCCTCTGTTAGTTCTCCAGACTTCCTGTGGGTCACCATTTCCTGCAGTTATTACTTCTCTGTTACCTCGGTCTTCACCTTTTGCCTTTTCAGTCCTCTGATACCTGAGGACTGTCATAACAAAATTAGCACAAACTGGGTGGCTTAAAACAACAAAAATTTATTCTCTCACAGTCTGAAGCCTAGAAAATCAAAATCAAGGTGTTACCAGGATTATGCTCCCTCTGAAGACTAGGGAAGAATCCTCCTTTGCCTCTTCCTAGCTTCTAGTGGTTGCAATCCTTAGCATTCTTTGGCTTGTAACTGCTTCACTCCAATTTCTGCTTCTGTCTTCTCATGCCTGTCTTCCCTGAATACATCTGTGTGTCTCCAAATCTCCCTCTCCTTAGAAGGACACTGGTCATTGGCCTTGGGGCCCACCCTCATCCAGTAAGACCTCATTTTCACTTGATTACATCTTCAAAGACTCTATTTCTAAATAAGGTCACATTCACAAATACCAGGCATTAGAACTTCAATATATCTTTTGGGAGGAACCTGATTCAACCCACTACAGTATTCAATTCCCTATGTTAAATTCTCTGTTGTAATACTGAGTGTTCTTTTTTTATCTACTAGGCCTTGACTGATACACACATGATGGAGAACTAAGAAGCAATTAGAAGCAACAGATTAGACATACATATAGCAACATAGAAAGATATTAAACACAGTACTGAGTGAAAAAGCAAGAAACAGAATGATTTATTCAGCACAATGCCATTTACATAAATTAAAAATAATTGCTTCAGAAGAACAACATGTATTTTGCAAGAACATACACAAACAAGCATGTTACAATGGTTGCCTATGACAGAGACAGGAAACAGTAAAATAGGGGGTTAAAAGTGAATAAATCAATAAGTAAAAAAGTAAATAAGGAAGACATGAGAAGGGCTTTGCATGGACCTATGATGATAATGTGTCATGAATTGAGATGGATGATTAACTCAACCTCCACCCCTAAGAGTATAAGACTCATGAAAGAGCAATGGCTGTTTCAATTCCAAGTGACAGAAACTCAAACTAATGTCAAAAAAGAGAGAGAGATTTCTTGCCTCACAAAGCAAAAAAAGTCCAAGTTAGACTTCAATAACATCACCTTATCTCACTCTGCCTCTTAGCTTTTCTCTGTGTAGGTTTCTCTCAAGCAACAGAATTCCACAGCAGAATGTTCCTAGAAGACGAAGACTTATGCCTTTGTATGTAAGATAACTAGAACTTTTTTTTTTTTACTTTTCCTGATCATTTCGGTCAAAATTATGAGGCTGATGCTCATTGGCCCTGATTAGCCTGCTTAAGTCACGTGCCCCTTCTGCACTGATCACTATGGCCAGGCTCATGCAATGCTTTCCTTGGCCAATCATGGGTCATCATCTTCCCAGAGGGCTGGATCAGTCCCTCTGAACCTATTACCAGAAGTAGAGTAAATTCTTCAATACAAACACTGATCCCATTTAAACTTTTCCAACACTGCTCACTTACTAATAATTCTATAACAGCACTGTTTTGCAGTAGAAATTTCCTATCTGGGTAGATCATAGAGGTAGGGCTGGTCTTTAAGAGAGGACAAAGAAGGTGACTCATGGACATGTGGTTATATTTTAGGAATGCTGCAAATTCCTTCTGCCTAAAATATCTTCCCCATCTGCCAACCACAGTCTTAAATTCCAATTCCATTACTGAGATTCATTGTTTTGGGCCTATAACATGAACCCTCCCAGCTTCTTTGGAAGAAAATGCAAATGCCACTTAGCATTTATCAGCATTTAACACCTGGGTATCAACCTTATCAGAATGGTGATGACTGGGGAAGGCAACAGTAAGGGTACCCTCAGATGAAAGGGTTGAAATGGGTTGAAATGTCATGTAGGGCAGACCTGGAACCTGGGTGGCCAGAGTCACCACGAAAAGTGAGGAGAGGGGTGGTGAGTGATAGGACATGCCACACACAACCTGTCTGATTCACAATTTTTCTCAGGGGCAACAATGCCCATAGCACCACTAAGTTACATCTTGGAGGGGACAGCCTATGAGAGATTTGGGAATCTAGCCCCTCCCCTGCATCAGGACAAATTCCTTGTTGGGGACATGGCTGCAGACTGGCATCTGTCCTGGGTCTGCAGGGACCGGAGAGTGTTTAAATATAAGGTGGCCACCAGAAGAGGCCTCAGACTCTAAGAATGCTCTTGAAGTATTTCCGGCTTCCAATCATCGAACGAAATTTCTGGTACCCTTGTTGATCTTTTCTAATGACATGAAAGCACCAGTGTCTAAATGTTTTTTGTCAGCTAAGACAGTAACAGAGTTAGAGCAATGCCCCGACACCAGCTTCCCATGGGATCTGGGCAGAATATTGGCTTTCTTTAGAGTCAAATTTGAACTCCTTGTAGCTAAGTTTCTTATCTCACCAGGTCCCATCTTCCTCACAGGAAGTATAATGTATATCAGTAAAAATCATCCCAAAAGTTTACTAAGTAGATGGATTGAAAGATATAGATAGATACCTATTAAACTATTAACATTGGTTAACTATGGGAAGGGGAATATGATGAGGGTGAGGGAAGCAATAAGGGAATAAAACTCTTTATTCCATATTTTTATTACTGGAATTTTGTTTCCAGTGAGCATGCATTCCTGAATTCTTTTAGTAATCAAGAAATTAGTCATATTTGTGCTTGATTCTACTAAGTAAAAGACATTTGTACTCACATTTCAGAAAAGTAAAGCCCAGGAAAGGAGACAGGGCCAGCTCTTGTCGCCTAGATAAGTGCTGACCACAGGGAGAAAAGTGTGTCCATAAATGCCCAGTTAAAATTAAGAATAATGTTCAAATGCTATAAAGCCAAGTTGAATGAAAATGCAAAATATCCCAATTCTTTTTAACATCGACTTTTTTTTCCCAAAGGGAATGAAGTACTGCTCTCTGAAAGTGCCATAAAGATGCAGGTCGGTTATGCCGCTCTCCTGGATGGTTTCACTGGGTAATAACTGGTTTTCTGAGAGGTTTGAGTTAAAGCCCTTATGTAAATAGAGGCTTACATAATGTTCTTTAAACTAGAACTTTGAAGACAATCTGCAATAGCCATATGAAATGTGACTGCTGCAAATGGCATCTGAAAACTGACAGGAACCCATCCAAGACGTGGTGGGGGAAAAAAAAAAAACGAAGAGTAAGCACCCACGGGGCAAGCTTCTGTTCAAACATTAAACAAACTTCAACCAGGACCAAATAGACAATGTGTAAGAGTCCTGTCTCGGGGCTTACACACACACACACACACAAAAAATGCTACAAACCCAAGCGTATTTTCAGGAGAACTCATGGGTACGATTCGGTGTAAATTTCTGTGTAAAATTCTCCAGGGGCATGGCAATGCCATCGGCTCACCCAAGATTTCCCTCCCTGTGAGGTTAGACAGTGAATAAAAAGGGTAAGCATTTCTAGCAAAGGCAGCTCTCAGGGGTCTGTGGAAGGGAGAGACACTCTTCAAATCGAAAGTGCTGCGGCTAGGGAAGATGGAGCTGCGGTGAGCGAGCGGCGACTTCTTTTTGCCCAAGTAGCAGGACTGCAAAGTTCTTGCCACAACAGCTGCGACGTTCTGACTCTGTAGACCTGTCAGGAGAGGTGTTTCTCTGCCCAAAGAGGCAGGATTCTCGAGATCATCTTCTGTGCATCCCCACTCTCACATCATCTTTATTACCCCCATCCTCCTTCCATTCTCTCCTAACCCCATCAGAGACTGACAGTGGAGGAGGGAGGAGGAGAAGTGTATGTGTGTGTGGGGGGGTGGGGGGTATTAATAAAGAGGAAGTGGGGAGGGGAAAGGAGGTGAGGGAGAGATGTTTGAAACGTCAAGGTTTTCAGACCCCCGGCCCCCGCGCTTGCAGGACTTGGTACCTGGGATCTCAGCCCCGCCTCCCCGGCCGCACAATTAATCCCGGGGCCCGTGTCTTCTGCGGGTGCTGGAGCAGAAATTTTCAAGCACCAGATGTGGGGTAGACTGACTTTCAGGTCCGTTCCAACTCTGAGATTGCAATTGACCGGAACCTCCGTGTTCCCTAAGTAACAGCCAAGTCTGAGCGCGCGGTCGGCAGCGCGCAGGGGCCGCGCGGCGTGGGGCCCGCCTGGGCCGTGGAGCTGGGGACTGGGGAAAAGGGAGCTGGGGCAGCAGAGGGAGCGGCCCCTCTTGGCGCCCCTCTCAGCAGGCGCTCCCTCCCCCCACTTCCTACGTGGCAACCCTCCAGAGGTCCCTTGCCACCGTGGCCCCTCGAACCGCTCCCGGGATAAGAAACCTACAGGCAGAGGCCCATTCTCTGCAGCATCTTTTAACTTTTCTAACTTTGTCTCCCTTCCCCGCCACCTAAATCGCCCTTTACGGCCGCGTAGACTCGCGCTCACTCCCGCCCGCCCTTTTCTAGAGAAGCCTGAAAGTGGCTGAATGGAAACACTGACACGTGAAAACTCTATTCTGAGTGACTTAGAATCGGCTGCCTTGAGGTTTTAATCTTGCTCCGCTCGTCCCGCCTTGAGTTCTGGACAGCTGTCCGAAAGGTCCCCGCATTCTTTACTGTTCCTAGGGAAGGAGAGGCGAGAAAGAAGAGGGGGAAGAGGGAAGAGAGGGAAACTTGAGAATCTGAGGCAGCACGATGTATCCGGGAGGAAACTCCGAATCTTAATCCGGGATTTTAAGTCCTTATGCATAGTTTCCAAGCAAATCCACATGGCAGCTTTCTTCGGGTCCCTGGTACCCCCAAAATCGCGTCTTAGGACAGCCACCACAGACTATCTGTCCTGTGGGGAGTTAGTGCTGCTCGCCCTAATTCTGCCCTTCCCCTGTCTCTCCGCCCGCCCCCAGCGTCGGCAACAGGTTTGCAAACCCATGGCACACCCCCACCGCAGAACCCGACCCACTCCCCACCCTGTGGCCGACTTCCGAAATGTGTTCACCCCTAGCAGCGTGGACTGGGCGCCTGTGGCCAGCAGGGTGTGAGGAAATGTGAGGGGTGTGCTGGGGAGATGGCCGACAAAGGTCTTATAAACCTCTTCACCAAGGAAATGAGTACTACTGCCTTGGCCTTTAGATGTTTCCCCCCAAGAAAACCGCTTTTCTGTTCCAAACACAACGTTGAGGATCAAATCGAGCGTCCCTGCCTTTCTGGCTTAGAAGTATATACTGTAAGAGGGTCCCTGGAACGTTTTGGCTCCCCTTTCCTCCCCTCCGTGTCCCTGTAGGGATCTTGCAGCCTGGTTTTCCTGGCCTGAGACACTGACCGGTGGCCGGCCTAGTTCCAGGGCAGCTGCAGCCGGCCCCTTTGATGGTCCAGGTCTACCTCGAAGACGGTCCAACAGGCTCTTTCAACTACGGCAGTGCAACACCTTTACTTCTCTGCAAAATGACCTTCAAGTTTAGGGCTCTTCTCAGCGCAGCCAAGGAAAGAAGAAAAGGAAAGCAGGGGAAAACATGGCTGGACACCCACAAACTCTGACTTCAGAGAAGAAGTCAGTCAATTGCTGCCTCTCCCCACTTTGCATTGTATTCCTGAAATCTAGAAATGAAAATGAAAATTGTTTGATGTATGAGGAGACATTATCTAATTAGGGCGTAAGAAATTTAATCTTTCCAGCGTGCAGGTCATATAATTAATGTTAATTTAATGCTCAAATTCTCAGTCATTAATTTTTATTCTCTTAAATGCAGTTTGGCAGGGGCCCCTGATCCATGGCAATGGATTTTACTGGATGTGAGAGCACACTTGGTCTTAGGAGTGACTCATCACAGACCTGCCTATCCCAATAACAAGATCACATCATGTATGCATTATTAAGCCACATAATTGAACGGTCCATAGTTTGCATATCAGACTATTACAATAATGTGTTTTGCTTTCCTGGGAACACGTATTGTTCAAGCCTTTGCGAATGTGTGGAGATTCTGATAATTATCACCAAATTACTGCAAATGTTCTCTTCATTAACATGATTTCTTTCAAGCATTTTTAAAATGTGAATATCATTATGAATTAAGGGACTTCTTACAAAGTTGTATGAACTTTTTTTGATGAAACTTGTCACTGGGAAGGAAAGAATATATTTTAAATGGGGGGGGGGAAGAGAGATGCTTTTGACTACGACATTCAAATGGCTACCTCAACTCAAATGAAAGTTTTTTTGCTTAGCTGCTTTTACACAGCTTCCAGAGAAGATGGAGAAAGAGACAGAGAGAGAGAGAGAGAGAGAGAGAGAGAGAACCAACAATTGACTTTAAAAGGCACAGAACAGTAGGAGGGAATTACATTGTTTAAGTTCCTACTATCCTGTCACCTTCTGATGTAGATAATTTATCCCCACAAATAAAATCTTAACTTTTTACCTGACCTGGAGTCAACTAATATTTCCCCCTTTTAAAAGTACAACCTCAAGATTTTCTGAAGCTAACAGCTCAGAATTAACTAAACATTGCCGTTTCCCCCTCGCTATTCTGAGCCATACTGCTGAAGAAATTATAAGCCCTAAAGAGCCCCCATTACAACCTTCCGTTCACACAGTTTTCAAAGTTGAATTAAAAAAAAAAAAAAAAAAAAAAAAAAAAAACTACTGCAAAATAAGAGTCTCTTTTAAATGTGACACATTTGCATCTACACTCCTTTCTAGCAAAGTTTCCCTTTGAGTGATTTTTAAACTCGCTTAACAGGCCATTCTGCCACTGGGATTGTCGTTGCTCCTTCCCCCGACTGCGTCGGCGCCGCACAGGGTCCCTCTAGTCCGACGGCGCTTCCAACACTGAAACGCTGCGCTCAGCCCCGGCGACGAAAGGGCGTCAGCCACCGGCAAAGTCTCACGAGTTTGAGAAAGTGGTGGGATTTTTCCTAAATAAAATACCGACGGGAAAAGATTGGGGGCGGGGGGGCGCGCCAAAGAGAGCGTGAGTTGTGGCTGTGCATTCTGCCCGCGCCAGAAGTAACCTACTTGGCCGTCCTTTCGGGACAAAACCCCCCTCCCCTGGCTGGATGCTAGGGTCCTCGGGCCCCTCTCCTCCAGCCCGCAGTCAGTTCTCCGGGAAGGGGTGCCAGGCCACGGGCGGCACTTTTATTTTGGCTGAGAGGAGGGAGCGCTGCTCCCAGGCCCAAGGGAGGCGAACTGAGCCCTTCTGTTTGGATTTCCCTCCTCGCTATAGCAACCAGCAGCATCCGGACAAAAATGCGTCCTCCCTGGACAATGGCCCGGCCTCCCGCTTCTCGCCCTCGTCTTCCTCCCCGGATGGTAGCCAGGACCCGCCTGGGCGCTCTGCTGCGGTAGAACTTCCCCCTCTCTCCCCACCCACTCCACTCCCTCCCGAGCGGTCTCCCTCGAGGTCGGGCCAGGGCTCAGGAATACCGCAGTCTCTTCTCCCTAACTGCACGGATCCGCCACGCAGGCCGAGGCCGGGACACAGAATCTCCCCGCCGAGCTTCGGTACTACCGCAGAGAATTCTCTGCGGAATTGTGTGGGTGGTTGGAAGTGGTGAGGAGCACAAAATTCGGCTTTTTTCCGGGTTAAAAAAAAAAAATCATTACTATAATGCACAAAGCAGACGACACTCCACACAAAACCCCGCACGTAAATATAAGCACCTTAGTCCATGGCCCTAAGCATGATCTCTGACTTTCTTTCGGTTTCCCAAGGTTAATTAAGTTCCCTTCAACGAACGGAGCTCGGCGCCTATTCATTATTCTCTCCCTCTGACCTAGGGCGTTAATATGATCAGGACTGTAACTCGGCTGCGTCCAGTTTTCCTACTTTGCATTTAATGCTGGGACCTGGCTGCCCTGGATTACCATCGAAAACTCGCAGGAAGGCAGGAGGAGCGAGGGGGCTCAGTGCTTCAACCTGCCCAAGTCTCCCTTTTCTGCGTTTTCCCGGGCCTATGCCAGCCTTCCACATTCCCAGGGCCCACGTTCTGGAAACTTGTCCTTAAAAAAAAAAAGTCATCCTTAACTTTATGAAGTGTAAAGGTAACTAGAATTGCAAATCTGAAACTATGAGACTTAGCAGGGGGGCGCAGAAGGTCTAGGTCCACAGTTAGTACTGCTGTGGTTATTTAATTGCTCGCAAGAAATCTCTCTCTACAGTGCTGCTTTCCATTCCCTCCCACCCCCAAATCCTGCTGGCACTTAACAATTATGTCGTTAGCAGATACTACGACACAATTGTTAAGTGCACTCCTACACTCCAGAAGGGATTTGTATTCGTATCCTGTGCAACCAGAATAACAGAATAGAAGTCCCACCTGAACTAAGTGCAGCCTTGTTTTCCCCAGCGTTGTAGACTCAGTCCCCGCCCTTGGACACCGCCTCAGTGAACTAGCTGAGCGCGCCCACACCCCCACCCGGCGCCTGTGCGCAGGTGTGTGTTGGTGCACTGGTCCCTCGCCTTCCGCTTCTCAGAGATTGGCTTCGGAGGATGAGAGAGGGAAAGGGCTGCGACTAGAGCTTCATCTCAGTACATCTCCAAACGCCTTATAGAGCTAAGGAGGTATCTGTTGAAATCCCTTTAGTTTATCAAAGAGTTGTCATCCCCTCCTGGCGGCCAGCAATCCACCTGCTGTAAGGCGAGGAAACAAAACAAAACAAAACACCCCTTTAGGCTCCACTGGTAGGAGGTCATTTAGCTGTTAGTCCTTTGAAAACGAAATTGCAGGAAGGCTAACTCAGAGCCACCAATTGCATCGTGTTCCCTTCCTGAGATTTCAATATAAACAAGCTGAACTAACTCCAAATAGAATTTATCTTGCACACTGATGGAATGTGTCCGTTATGCTTTCTCCGCCCTAAGGCCTCATATTCACCACTCAAAATTTAGCAAACTTCCTTTGATAAATTACTCAAAGTAATAGCAGCTAGGCTGCCTGGGTGATGTGGTGATAGAAGTCTTCAAGCCCTGCCTGTCTATAATATATTCACTTGTGGACTACAAAGGGGAGATCATTTTTAATGAAGAGATTCAGAACTGGAAGAAAAAGGGAAAGAGAGTAATATCCGTGAAATCAAGTAATTTCATTTCAAATACTGCATTTAGAACATAACATCTCACTGGTTTAAACAGTAGTGAAGATAAAATAGTGTTTTGTGAGGACTGGACTAACAGAGTTGCTAAGCATATAAGAAGAGGGTGCTTCAATTGTTAGGACACTTTCCCTTCTTCAAGACAGTGCTATGACATGGAGACAGATGCATATTTAGGAACTTGAAAAATGTATGGGTAGATTGTAATTTTTAAATAAATCTATATGAGATGTTTTTAATTAGGAGACAGTATGTTGCCACATAGTTAAAGATGTTAATTTCTGTCCATTTTTTAAAGTAAATGTTTACTGTGTCTCTCCATGAAACTGGCAACTTGGAAGTGCTATTTTCCATGCCCCCTTATAAATGCATCCCTGAGACTGCAGTTATTAAAGCTTGAAGGCAGTTTTCATTGAAACTGTCTCTGTGTGGGCTGTTTTAAGCTGCAACTCTGAAGTCCCAGCCTCAGTTTTGTCATCCTGTAGGTCCTTAGCAAAGAAGTTCCATTCAGACCTTGGGGGCCCTCCACCAAATCAAACAACTGGTGGGAGTGAGCAGGAGAACAGAAAGCGCAGAAGTGAACGGCTGGGATAACAAGGCTAAAAGAGAACTTAGATTCAAACAATCCTTTGCCAAGATGAATGCTTTAAAAAAGAAACACCAATGGGCAGATTTACCAAAGTTTAAACCAGTTCCTGTCCTCACTTCCCCCACCTCCTAAAAGAGTTCCATTTGCTTCCTGGTTTCTATTATCTTTGTACTACAGAAATAAGAAATAAATAAATAAAGATCCACTAAGTAAACACAATTTCCCCTCTTGCTTAATAACTATGTGCTTCCAGCTCAATGTATGGGAGTGATTATAATGATTTTTCTGCTAACTTCTGGTACATATAAATACATAGATAATATTTCACAGATTGTGTGAGTGTGTTTATTAGATGAATGAGTTTATACATTAGAGTTCAAGTTAGAGTACGTGTACCGGTGCCATTACTGTTACTCAATAACAATAATGGGGCTTGGATCACGGGGCTGGGGGCTGCCGAGGCCCAGGCCCGGCTCACTCTCTCAAGGAAAGTGAATGTGTGCGGGATGAATGCGGGTGTTTCTTCTGTTTAGCGGGAGGCATGGGGCTATTCCCTATCTAGTCCGCACCATTTCTTCAGACCAGCCTTCCAGATAAGGATATCGACCTAGCAGAGTCCTTCCTCTGGACCTAGAGGAAGGAGCTGGGCTGGTGCCAGTGCCAGAATCTCCTCAAAGGATGCCTCCAGGCTGTCTTGGAGGAAGGGGTCCCGGGACCTGGCAGTCCGTGCCACCGCCACCGGCAGCGAGGCCCGCACGAAACGCGGGCTCAACCATTGTCCTCACGAGTGATCTCCCGGAGCTGTGCCGGCGTGAGGGAGATATCAAGATACCTTGTCAGTTCAAAGCATTTTAAGGTTGTTTGAAATCCTCTCCACGTCAATGTAAGCAGCCTCTGTATTTGAACAGCTGCTTTGAACAGTGAAAGGGAATGAGCTGAATCAAAACCTGGAGGTGTCTGCCCGAGACACCTTCAGTGTGCTTTAATGAGGGCGGAGAAAGGTAGGGCAGGCACGCGGACTCTGCACTGGCGGGGTCAGCCCCAAAGAAAGAGGCCCGCGCCGGAGTGGCGGAAGGCGGGGAGAGGGAAGGGCAGGAGAGGGAGGTGGGACGGGCCCCCATTTGAGCTAAAACCTGCAAGAGCCCAGGTTCCGGAAGCCCCAGGGAGGCGCCGCGCCGGGAGACAGTCAGGGAAGCGGAGGCCGCTCAGGACTAGGCGTTCGCGCCAACCGGGCCTCGGGCAGCCCAGCCGGGAGGCAGGGACAGGAGGAGGGAGGTGGCTCCCGGAGCCGCGGTGCGCGCCCAGCTCCGAGGGTTGCATGATTGGCCCTGCTCGGACGCCGGGAGGGTGCGGAGGCCGAGGCCCAGAGGGGAGGGCATTGCTTTGTGTGCCCCCAGGAATTTATTGGTCGTACTGACCCGGTACAACCACCCGGGCTTATGGTGCGAACTTTTCGGCTCGGTCGCCCGCCTACGAAATGAGACTGGGGTTGGGTGTGGGGTCTGGGACGTCAACGTGGTTAGATCTCAGAGCAGTAATCGCCAGTGAAGTCCCATCCCAGACAGGAAGTTCTGATGTCCACAAGCTGCCTACCCCCACCGTCCACCGTCCCACGGCCAGTGTTGAGAGGGTGTGACAAAAGAATCCTCGCGCTAGGGAGACCGAACGTCTGGAAACCTTTTTTCTTCCCTCGAGTGTATCGCCCCACGGGCTGCAAAGGGCCTTGTCTCTCAAGAAATGTGAAATCAAATCCAGAAAAAAGCAGACACCTGCCCCGGTAAGAGGTGGAGCTGGCTGCTGCTGAGCACTTGGACGCTCCGTTCCCCGTGGCTCCGGTCCTTGCATCCATAGGAGCTCTGAGCTCCCGGCGCTGGGGTTCCGAGGGGCGAGCCAAGCGCCTAGCTCTGGCGACACTGGACCGCACGGAGGAGGCGGTCTTGCCCGGCGCCCAGCCCCTGGTTCCCTGGCGAGGAGAGACGGGCACCAGTCGCGGAGCCTGCGCGCTCAGAGGCTCGGACCGCCCCCCCACCCCGCCCGCCCCGCACTCCACCCCGCCCCTCGGTAAAGTTAACAGAAGTCAGCTCCCGGACGCGCGGCCCGAGAGGCTCCGCGCTTGCGCTGGGACCCAGCGCCACGCTGTGTGTCCTAGCCTCGCCACGCGGGTGCGCGCGTGGGGGGTGCAGGTCGGTCCTGCTGGCGGTCTGGGGCTCGCCCCTCCCCTAAGCATTTCTCTCTCCAACACACGCTGATAAACACAGGACACGTGGAAATTCTCAGCCAAAGCGCCTTGCCCGGGCGGGTGCTCAACGTGGTGATTTATAAACAGCTCAGCCACTCCCCAAAGAGCTCCGCTCCTCGTTAGTCATGATGAATTCTCTGGCTCCACTCTGCTGTCTCGATTAAGACGACTAGAGGCCCCAAAGTGCTCCCCCTGAGCGCTGATTTGGCTTCCCTCACAAGCCCACAACGCGCGGGGCCCGGGGAGGGAGGGGGGGGCGCGATTCACTTTCCCTAGGGTCTTTCCCTTCCCAGCAGCGACTTTTTGATTCGCTTTGCAGAACCCGTGCCGCGCAGCTGGCCTTAAGTGGCGGTCCCAGCGCTCCAACCTCGGTCAGCACCCGGGTCTCTCCTACCGGCATAGCAGGCTCCGAAACCTGCGGCAGACACCTGCTCCGGATGGCCAGCAAACTGACAGCGCGAAGCGCTCCCGCCGCCACAGCGGCGCCACCGGGTGCACAGCACCGCGGTCTTTCCTCTGAAGGTGACAGTTTAAGGCTGAGCAGAGAGCTTGGTCAGTGAGTGGCTGAGAGCTGAGTTAGACCAACTCCTCCACCCGCTGGCGCCCACAGAACTAACTGGTCAGTAAGGTTCCCTTTGCATCAACCCATTCTCTCACACACGCCTCTCTTTCGAGGCGGCTAGCGGGAAAGTTGCGCTGAAAAGCTCTAGCAACGTAGGGAAACAAGCGCGCGGTCCCCGCGGCCCGGCTGCGGGGAGTGGCCCTTTGCTTCGCCGCCGCACCCGGAGGCCGAGCCCCACGCCAGCGCTCCTGCAGCTTCGCACAAGGCGAAGGTCTGCCCACGCAGGTTCCTAGTTTTCGAAACCAAAACCGTGAGCGCGCCCAAGTGTGTGAATCTGACAGAGAGACTAAGTTTTGTTTTCAGTCGTGACCGCTGCGCAGTCTAGAGCAGGGAAGTCCGCGCCTTAACAGGAGCCGCTCGCCAGCCGTGACGCGGGCTAAGCCTGCCCCTCGCGGGTCATTTTGCCGAGGGACTGTGGAACCGTTGGGCCTGAAATAAAAAAGAGATCGCCTGCGCTAGCGGCGGGGTGGAGTGGCAGGGACAGATCTTCCTGCTGGTCAAATGCGCACACCCTGAGCAAGAGGCAACTGGGCACTGAAATGCTAACCGTGGGGAAAAAGAAGACTACAACAGGGGACAAGCCTGGCTCCTAGTCTAGGTTTAAGAGACGCTGGCGTGTGTTGTGTGTGTGTCCCGAGGTGAATAAAAATCCGACTCCCGCCGGCTCAGTGCGACCCAGTCTTTCTCCTGCTCCCTCCCTCCACCCCCCACACACTCTATTGAGAGAAGAAGGTGGGCCCTCCTCTCCCCCCACCCCAATCCAAATCTTCCAAGTGGCAATGGTCGATAAGAGCGCTGGGGCCGTCCCCCTGCCGGGTTTCTCCGCCTGGGAGACAGATGGGGGCGGGGCCCATCCTAGAGGGGCGGAGGAGGCCGGGGGTGGGGGAGAAGACGGGGGAGTGAGCATTGAGACTCTGAATCGCGAGGCTAGGGGGGACCCAGAGGAGGAGGGCAAGGAGGACTCCGCGCTCAGAGGGAGAGGGAGGGGGCCAGCTCTGCACCAATCAGTGGCGCCGGCCTGGGAGGTTGCTAGCGGTATCCACGTAAATCAAAGGGCGCGGAGCCAATGGGAGGGGGCGGAGGGGGCGGGGCCCAGGCGCGTGCCGCTGCGAGCCGGCGCTGCCAAGAGAGCGGGAGAGAGCTGGAGAGAGCTGGGAGAGGGGGGAGCGCCGAGCGAGTCGGAGAGTGAGCGAGAGCAAGAAGGAGGGAGAGGAGGAGAAAGAGAGCGAGAGCGGGCGGGCGGGAGGCGGCAGCAATAGCAGGAGCAGCAACAGAAGGCGTCGGAGCGGGCGTCGGAGCTGCCCGCTGGGATAGAGAGAGAGAGGAGAGAGAAAGAGAGCGAGAGAGAAGAGGGAGCCGGAGGCGAAAAAGTAACTGTCAAATGCGCGGCTCCTTTAACCAGCGCGCTCAGTCCGGCTCCGAGAGTCATGGCGACCGCAGCGTCTAACCACTACAGCCTGCTCACCTCCAGCGCCTCCATCGTGCACGCCGAGCCGCCCGGCGGCATGCAGCAGGGCGCGGGGGGCTACCGCGAGGCGCAGAGCCTGGTGCAGGGCGACTACGGCGCGCTGCAGAGCAACGGGCACCCGCTCAGCCACGCTCACCAGTGGATCACCGCGCTGTCCCACGGCGGCGGCGGCGGAGGAGGCGGCGGCGGCGGCGGGGGCGGGGGCGGCGGTGGGGGCGGTGGCGACGGCTCCCCGTGGTCCACCAGCCCCCTGGGCCAGCCGGACATCAAGCCCTCGGTGGTGGTGCAGCAGGGCGGCCGCGGCGACGAGCTGCACGGGCCAGGCGCCCTGCAGCAGCAGCACCAGCAGCAGCAGCAGCAACAGCAGCAGCAGCAGCAGCAACAGCAGCAGCAGCAGCAGCCGCGGCCGCCGCATCTGGTGCACCACGCCGCCAACCACCACCCGGGGCCCGGGGCATGGCGGAGCGCAGCGGCCGCGGCGCACCTCCCGCCCTCCATGGGAGCGTCCAACGGTGGCTTGCTTTACTCGCAGCCCAGCTTCACCGTGAACGGCATGCTGGGCGCCGGCGGACAGCCGGCGGGGCTGCACCACCACGGCCTGCGGGACGCGCACGACGAGCCGCACCACGCCGACCACCACCCGCACCCGCACTCGCATCCGCACCAGCCGCCGCCGCCGCCGCCCCCGCAGGGCCCGCCGGGCCACCCCGGCGCGCACCACGACCCGCACTCGGACGAGGACACGCCGACCTCGGACGACCTGGAGCAGTTCGCAAAGCAGTTCAAACAGCGGCGGATCAAACTGGGATTTACCCAAGCGGACGTGGGGCTGGCGCTGGGCACCCTGTACGGCAACGTGTTCTCGCAGACCACCATCTGCAGGTTTGAGGCCCTGCAGCTGAGCTTCAAGAACATGTGCAAGCTGAAGCCTTTGTTGAACAAGTGGTTGGAGGAGGCGGACTCGTCCTCGGGCAGCCCCACGAGCATAGACAAGATCGCAGCGCAGGGGCGCAAGCGGAAAAAGAGGACCTCCATCGAGGTGAGCGTCAAGGGGGCTCTGGAGAGCCATTTCCTCAAATGCCCCAAGCCCTCGGCCCAGGAGATCACCTCCCTCGCGGACAGCTTACAGCTGGAGAAGGAGGTGGTGAGAGTTTGGTTTTGTAACAGGAGACAGAAAGAGAAAAGGATGACCCCTCCCGGAGGGACTCTGCCGGGCGCCGAGGATGTGTACGGGGGGAGTAGGGACACGCCACCACACCACGGGGTGCAGACGCCCGTCCAGTGAACTCGAGCGGGGGGAGGGGCAGAGCGCGGGGCTCCCCCTCCCCTTCCGTCGGTGGCCCCTTTCCAGCCCCCTTGTTCCCTCTCTAACTTCTGATTGTTCTTTTATTTTTAATTATTTCCCCGTCCCTTATAAAGAAAAAAAAAAAAAAACTAAGGAAAAAAAGGAAAGCAACTAAGGCACTGGACTATCCTTTAAACGGTAGCAGGTGTAATGATGTGTTTTGACCTTTACAGGCGAGTACCCAGGCAATGGAGTGGAGTATCTCATGGAAAGAGTGAGGAGAGAGTGTGTGATAGAGAGAGAGAGAAAGAGAGATGACAAGCACTGAAATAAATACCTGGCAAAACTAAATAAATTACCAAAAAGAAAAAAAAAATCCACCAAACCGTGATAAACACAAAACACAGCTTCCTGATGCCCCGAGTTGGCACATGCTGCTGTGTTTATTTAATGCGGATCCCCATCAGCAGAGAGGAAAAAATACACACATTCTTTGATGTAGGCAAATTTTAACCACATAAATTTGCACTGCAAGAAAATTGAGGTTTACAAGAACAAATTCATGAACCTATTTTCTTCTTTCGCCCTACCGTTAATTTTGAAATTGCATTTTTTGTTTTTGTTTTGTTTCGTTTTATTCAGCTCTTGGCCGCACTCCATTCCTAAGGCTCTTGCGTTGCCCCTTGTTCTTCCTACTGTTTGTGAACTTTGATTGCTTTCATTCCCACCTTACATTGGCGTAACCTTTTATTTGCTCATTTTACTAAAGCAAAACGATTGGCTTCATACAAAATACTTTTCTGCTTTCAAGAATTGTGCATGGTATATCTGCTTGATCTGAGGCAAGAATCCAGTTTGGAATATAAAAATGAGAATCAAGTATTGGTTATACCACCAGCCACGAAGTAAACTTCATTTTCATGCAGTGTTTTGGGGGGAGATTATGGAGAAGAGAAAAAGAAAAATCAATAGTGAGTGACTGATTGCTTCATTTTATCAGACGGGCCCATTGTGAAAGAGCTCAGAGGAAATGTGGAGGTTAAATATATTTCCAGAGTTGTCCAACAGAAAGAAAGTGGCACTTTGAAGAGAACTAGAAAAATATAAATCTTCAGACACCCCTTTATAGTTCTTTGTCTTCAGTTCTAATAACTTAATTATGAAGAATTATTTGTGCTGACAGCAGCTATTAAACTTTGTTCCTCAAATAGCCTTTTTTTTTTAACGTAAAGAAAATAACCCAGAAACTTAACGGTGTATGCATAGACTGTATTTCTTAGCACACAAATACCACATGCATACATAGAATATCTCCACTGAGTAGTCAGATTTTGTCTTTACTAGCTCATTGGTTTTTCAAATCATATTTAGAGTCCCACAGCCTCTTCTCCCACAATTTATTGCAGAAAATACCAGTTTGACTTGAACAGCTTTTTTCCTTCCCTCTTTCACTAGGAAGCCAAATGAAGTGAAAAAATTGCTATTTTCAATCCTTCCTTTTCTCCCCTTTGTTAATAGTTTTAAGTGCGTTTTTGACCTTATCTTGATGGAAAACGGCTAACTCCCAAAACAAAAGACTCTACTGGGAAATCTGGGGGAAAAAACCTGGTAACTGTATTGAAAATAAATACCATTAAACTGTGATCAGTTAAAAAACATTTCTAAATCATCAGCACAAAAGGGCACTAGAAGGGAAAACACTTTTTATTAATCTTAAAAGTTTGGGGGCTTTATTTTCTGGTTAGGTATTAGACAAATTTTTATTTTAAAAAATTAAACTCACTACCATAAAATTATGATTCTGCTTCAGATTAGCACTGCACTCTGTAGTTAGGATTTTAGGAAATATGTTTTATATTGTCTTTTAAAACACCTGTGCTTGTTTCCTTTTCAATGTTTTCGCAAGATAATGGTGACTTATAATGGGCATATTTATTTGCCTTTATTTCCTTTCCCTCAACGAATGTCACAAGGAGATGGGCACGGAGCTGCTTCAGGGTGAATCACGCTGCTTGTTCCTGAGGTGTGGGGATTGGCCCTTAGTGAAGCAATCCAGAGCAGGGCAAATAGCCAATGGTAAAGGGAGGAAATGAATTTTCAGATACTTATTACCAAGTGAGTAAGGTCAAAAGCTGGAGTTCAGGGGATGTGCGTGAAACTCCTCTAACTCTCATAGGTTTACTAAGAAGAAAGTTACCACTGAACCTTACCACTATGTATATATGTTTAATATCTGTCTTTTGAAATGCAGAAATAGTTTAAATGTTTCTTTGTCTATTTTTCTTTTTTTTTTTTAATGCTACCCAGGGAAATATTTTCATATCATTTTTAAGTGGCCTGCCTCAATGTATATTTATTTCTTTTAAAGCAAAAAGGTTCTGGAAACTGTTTTTCTGTAGCTTTAAATGAGTAGGTGAGCAAAATCTATATGGGATGTAATTTTTTTGTTCAGTCTCTTTAAAAATAATTTGTTTTGGTACATTTGGTTGTGCTTGTGGGGAAAAATAAAAACGCAGAGATCCTTATATATTTATGTTAAAGTAATATTTTATTATCTACATAAAACAGAAATGCACAATACCTTCATAGTTTGTTCTAATTATTGAAATATCTTTATTTTATTTTTAAAGATAGTGCCACATTTTAAAGGGGGAGGAAAAAACCCTAGACCTTATACTGACTGAGTTGAGTTGTGTGTAAAGCATTCCCCTTCCTTTATATACTTCATAAGTTTTGGAATAAATTTTAAGCATATACTGTCAGGTTTCATGTTTGTAACTTTCAGAAGCTTTTAAAAATAGAGACTACTGTTCTGATTCACTTTTCTTTGCAAAAACTATCAGCCCCAAATCTTTCAGTCCTACATCTGTAGCAGTAAATCAAAATGGTCATTGGCTTTGAGCTTCAGTTTGCCATTTGATGGTCTGACAAAGGGACGTTTGTTCCCTTTAAATATATGCAAATATATCTGCATATTCTTTCCAGATTAGCTTCAATTTATCCAAATGTGAATTTTGGGAACAAGGTGGATTTTATTTCTACTTGCATGTCCTCACATAATTTAGGATGTCCAGAAAGTCAGGGCTTAGTTAAGGGGATTTTTTTTTTATATATATATATAATGAACAAATATCTTTCAACAAAAGAATAACCATTAGAACATACAATATGTGTGCTTACCAAGTGATCAGAAATGGGTCCTACATATTATTCCTGTTAGGTTTACAGAAAAAGATGGATTTAGCAGTGGTTTATACGATCGTGTCTATTTCTTATCAGGCAAACAAACAGGCTCTAAAACAAGAAAAAAGGGGACGTGTGGGAGAGACCTAAGCCGTGATGTTAATAACAGATAATTTCAGGCACTCTTAGATGGAACACTACACTTACCAAAATCAGTTCTAAGGTTAGTGAGAGATCCAAGCAGTGTTGGCTTCATTTACAAGTTTGCTGATGTATTTAAAGTCCTCCTTGGTACACTGGTTTAATAAGTATAATGTCTATTTTGAAAGGTAGTTTCTGGGCTTATTATATCTGATCATCTTTTCTAACTCCTAGTCAATACTACACGGGTCCCAAACAGATTCAGCCAAATGACCTTATCAATAGTCTGGACGAGAAGTGACAGAAAGAAGAAGTGTTTTGTGACCGCAGACATGCTGATGGGTAAAATGTTTAAGCTGGGTATAGATTTGAGTTCTGGGTCAATATCCTACACCATTGTAGGCAGAAAACAAGCAGCATCTGCCCTCTGCAGGGCATTTTAGTGGACCTTGCGAAGGCGTTTTTGTTCTTAGCCACAGGGGCTACTGACTGGAAACCATCACGTGTTCAGCGGACACGCCATGCTTGCCGTTCAGATCCTAGGGCTACTGAGGCAGTTTCCATGCCTGTTTGGGGAATGTATTACACACTAAGGTGAAAAACTCCATCGCTGCCACCAAGAGAAATTTGTGCGGCGGTCTTCTGTAAGATGTTGGGTAGCCACAAGACAAACCCTTTCCCCTAAAGACGATAATACAGAATATGGTCATCCTAAAAGAGCTCCTCTGTTTCCTCAAAATATGACCCTTTAAAAATTTATGATGTGAGATAGGGGAGAGATGATCATGTGCAACAGAGTTACGTGAAAGTCAGATGAAGGGAATGGCCACAAATAATAGTATGTGTGGCACTTTACTTCTAAACACTCTTGGTTCCCATGAAGTAACCACCTTTATATTTCAGATGGCAGCAACAAAAACACTCTTTTCTCCTTCCTCTCCTGCTCCTACCAGACCGCATACTGGCTGGCAAATTTTCTGGTGAAATGGCTGTGATAAAGGCACTCATCTTTCTTTTTATTTCTCCAAAAGCAACTTATGAAAGAGATGTAACAGCAACAATAGAAAAATATGGCCCTTGGGTGCATTGGTACCTGTGCATGTATGTCTACGTGCTACATTCTTCGCCTTTCATTTGCCTTATTTCTGAAGCAGTTTGTGCAGTCCTGGGGAGCTGGGTGAGAGAAATTATTATTATTTTTCATCATTGGTCTCTGTGCTACATCTTTGTTGATTTTTCGTCAGTTCATAGAACTCTGTTCTAGGTTCTATTGAATTCTCAGGCATGTCTGTTAAAGAATGAGGTAAAGAATGGAGCTTGTCCAGAAAATGAAAGGATGGTGAAGTGAGGGTCAAAAGTAAAAGTGTTTCTTTGGGTCTGCTCGTATATTTCAGTAAGGCAAAAGGAACCGTACTTATTTAAAATAAAAGAAAGAGACGCATCTTGAAGTACCATGCTTCTTGACAATACAGCTTAATGGGATGTACACCTAAGTTTTATATAGTTTCCCTATTCAGGAAAGTTTACTTTTTAAAATAAGGTATAGCCTCTAAAATAGGATAGTATATGATACCTATTCCCACCACTTTATTCAGGATAGGGAACAATGCAAAAGTGGCAGGGGCCTGCCACCCAGCTAGCAAATCTTGGAATCAACTGACCCACATTTGCAGAGCTCAGACCAGTGTTATTTCAATGCCCCCTTATCTAGAGGTGGACTATGGAAGCACCAGAAAATGACTTTTTTGTTTTCTTTAAGGCTTTGCTTGTTTATAGAGGTAAAGAAACAATCACAGTATTTTCACATTGTTCTGGTGTTTGATGGGAAGCTAGGAAATTTGTTCCCTCCTTTATTTTTTTGAAGTTAATTAACTTTATCATGTAGTACCTTCCCTTTACCCAAATAACAACTCTGTTTGGCTTAGCTGTTAGAGATTTTGGAAGCAATATCATATCCCATCAAAACAACCCTAGCCTTTCTTATTGTTCCTAGAATTCTGGTTGTTGATAACATTAAGATGTGTTAGTACTTTTTTAAAATGCCTGAAATGTTATTTAATACACCAGTAAAAGTGCATCTATATCTTAAAGTTTATTCCTTCCACGTCTTTCTGAGTTTTTATAGCTCTTTGTCTGCGATTTGGGGGAGGGGGGGAACTTCCATATGCGGTGTTCACCAAGAGCCTGGGCTCTGGAGTGGCCTGTAGCTGGCGGCAAACAGCTCTCGGCTCCCAGAATGGGGAGCTGTCATCTAGAAGGGAGAAGGAAATACATGCCCCACAATGACGCACTTGTCACTGATTTTAGAAAGACAGGGGAGCGTTAGGACCCCATCTGAGCAATATGGAGGGGACTTTAATTGTTATAAATTGTATACGATTAACTCTTGATGTGCCGAATGACGGCAGCAGGAAATATCGCTGTGGAGTACATTTGAATCTGCATCCTTTTTTATTTGGGTCGTATAATTTTCCTCCCACCAGTGATACCTCTGGGTTCGTGGTTTAAAAAGAAAATAAAATCCACACACCAAAAAATATGGCCATAGAGTTTGGCAGGAGAGTGGGGTAAAGAAAAAAGTTTCTTGTGAGTTTGTAACACAAATTAGCCATTGTAAATCACTGGGCTTTATAAGGTTCAGGCAAATCCATGTGGATAATGTTGGGAGCTCATTCTCTCCCCCTGTTAAATCTCATTCCGTTCGAGGAATTTTTAGGTGACCTTTTATATTCCACGGCACGTGATTCTGAAGAAAATTATTTGACATTAGTAACGTTGTTGTTGTTGTTCCCCTAACAAAATGTCCCTTCAAAGTTGTCGCAGCGCCTTTGGGCAAGGCGGGCAAGTGTGCCGCGGGTCAGCGTCTGTCCCGAGCTGGGACCCGAGCCTGCGCGCCCCCCACCTCAGGAAAGGAAGGCCGCGCGGCCTGGCTCCCTGGCCCAGAGAGCGGAGAGAAGCGAGGGGGCCGGGTATTCCTGTACCCCACCCCCCAGCCGGGGCTTCGCTCTCACTGCAAACAGCCCCCGGTGTGTTTGCCTGGGAATCCGGGCTTCTCTGCGGCTCCCCGGGCTCTGACGCTGGGATCCCCGGGGGAAGGGTCGACAGCCCAGACGTCGCAGGCCATTCCATGTCTCTCCCTTTCCAGGGAAACCCGGGGGGCGGGGGGCGACGACCGTGGGTTCCCGCACCTGAAGCTGAGGCTAGAGGTGGTGAGGAAGAAGGCAGGTTCTTTGGGTCGCCGCCCTCGGGGAATTTGGGTGTAGACTTGACGACTTGGCAGGGCCTCTCGAGGGGGCTGGGAAGCGGGGCGCGTGGCTGGCGCAGAGGTGCAGTGGGGCGCGGGGGTGGCTGGGGGTCGAGGGCCTAGGAGTGAGTGAATATTCTAGCTCTCTGCCCGCGCGACTTTTCTGCAAAGTCGGACCCAGGAAATTCCTCCTGCATGGGTGAGGGATTGAGGAGACGGTACCCCAAGAGAAGAGGGTAGAGGAGGCAACTGCAGGAAAACTGGGGAGGTAAAAAGGGAACCGTTGCCTGTGAAGTAGAGTGATTTGGGTTTCTCCTATTGGCAGTGGGGCGGAGATTGGAGGGAAGGGGCGAGAGCTGGCGGCGAAGTTCTGAAGCTTATGTCCATCAGCTCCTACCCCTCAAACTTCTGCCTGTTCTTGACCTCAGTTCCTTGCCTCCAATGGAGAGGAACCCACTCTTCAAGCGCTGGAGCACGGGGGAAACGAACCTCTAAAACCCCAGAAACCTACCACTCCCCGCTGAGCCTAAAACCGCTCTTACGGCTGCAGAGGAGAAAAGTCTGTTCCCCAGCGAAGGGAACCTGGGAGCTCCTCTGGCCACCCTGCCGCCACAGTCCAGAGCTGAGGGCCGCGAGTAGGGAGGGGCTGCACCGCAGGACGCGAGGCCTGGCGTCCTTCCTCGCGGGCTGGGCACCCGCGTCGCGGGCGGACGCGCCCCTTAAGCCCCCGAGGCCCCTGGGAGAAGTCGCCCGGCACGAGGAAATCACACAGCGCTTAAAACGCTCGGAGACCGGCGCTGGGAGTTCTAACGTGCGCCTACCGGAGGAGGCGAGGCCAGGAGGGGGACAGGGGCGCAAGGGGCCGGGATGTGCGGTGGGGCCGCAGAGGCGGGAAGCTGGCGGAGCAGAGGTGGGAAGGCGGCCAGAAGCAGAAGGGTCTCCCGCGGGGCGCAGGTCTGTGCTGGCGCCCGGCCTGGCTTCCGCCCCGCGCGCCGGGGCCTCCAGCTCGCTCCCGCCGCGCCCGCCCGCGGCCACTCACCGGGCCTCGTGGCCAGCCCGGGCGGGGACGCACGCAAACAAGGATGCTTCTATTTACTCGCCTCTGCCTGTGGATTTCTAAGACATTCAGCAGGCACAATCATTAAACTAATTTGTATTTGATTGTTTGGGCGGACGGAGGGTAGTTTTATTGCACTAAGCATTCAAGCAGGCACGCATCGCTGATTACCAGTATACATTAAATAAAGTTGTTTGTACACATTGTCTTACCACATATAGGCAGAGGCTTATTATTCTAATTACTCTAATTAGTGCATTGAAATGTTTTCTACTTGATTTGAGGAGACAGTGATTAGTTCTATTACTTCTTTTAACTCGTATTTTATGGAAAACTGTTGGTGCATGTTCAAATTACTTTATTTGCCCCTGGAATATAACGCTGACCCAGACGCAGTGAACTGCACGGCCCTCGTGGGGCCCCAACTTTGATGTGAGCCTCGGCTTGGAAGAGGAGTCTGTTTATTATTTCCCTCCCGCCCGCGCGGCCGCGTCTGCAAGCGCCGCGCCCGCCGCCCCCGCCCCATCCTGCGCCCCAGATGCGCTCCCGGACGCGGATCCCACACCTGCTCGGACCAGGCATCGCCCGCCTGCTGCCCCGCTCGTGTCCCGAGTGTGATTACTTTTAAAAGACACCCTTAAGCATAGTTTCCGTGAATCTGTTTCTTGAGTTTTAATGTTACTATTAATTGATAAGATCAGCTCATCAAACATACTATTTCGATAGGGAATTGTAATTAAAACCTTAATCCTGTTTGAGACTTTTTTCCTTTAAATTCCTTTTTCTTATGGAAGGGGTGCAAAGTTCACTATAAAAAGTATTATAACAGGGAGATTAATTCGTTATCTAAATAACAATCTTTGCTATTGATCCAACGTACTTTCTGCCGCCTTTTGTGTTGGTCCCGGAGGTCCTTAAAAAGGAGAAGACGACAAAGCAGATGATTTGGACCGAGCCCCGCAGACTCCGATCGACTTGGAAAGCGAGGGTTCACCCCCAGCCCCAAACCACAAATCGAGGAAGCGCCTGAGGTGGGTCCTGGCTGTACCCAGTGATGCCACCGGGGAAGCGCAGCGCCCGAGCCCCAGGCCTAGGAGCCGGGCCTCCTCCGCGCTGTTCTCTCCTCCCAAAGGAAGAGCTGCTCGGGCTCTAGGTAAATATTGGGCTCGTTCTGCCTTTACTTTTAATATTTAAACTCGGATTATCCCGTCTCTAAATGCGCGTTCCTAACATTTGCTGGTGGCTGGGATGTAATAAATCCTGGCCAGGCCGGAGCGCTCAGCTCTCCTGGCCGCGGCCAACGCCCCCCGCCCCGCCCCGCCCCGCGGGCCCCAGTCCCCCGCCCCTCGCCGCCTGCAGAGAAAGCCCCGCCGAAATGAAATCAGCGCTTCCCCGGCAGCTGACGGTTGAGCATCAGGGGCGCTCCCAGCCTGGGAGCGGCCGCCCTTTATCCCGGCTGAGGAGTCCTCGGGGGGCTGCAGATGGAGATGGGCAACCCCGCGGCGCCCCGGGAGCAAAAAGAGCTCGGCTTCCCGGAGGCAGCAGCCCCCAGGCCTGGGGCGCGGGGGAGGGGCGCGGGGGAGGTTGGACAAGGCTGGCTGGTGGTGGAGCGTGGACGCTAGCCAACTCTAGCTCGCCTCCTGGTACGCCTTCTTTAAAGAGGTCGTGGCCCCGGTTTCAGAAGAAGCCCAAGAATTTCTGAAGCGAAGAGGAGCGTCTGTGCTCCCGGGTCAGCTCAGTGGTCTAAGATTTTCTTCTTTTCTAAGAACTTACCCCCATTCGCACCCTCCCTTTTTCCCTCTAACAAA
The DNA here is from genome assembly GCA_029593785.1 of Cabassous unicinctus. Lineage (NCBI taxonomy): Eukaryota > Metazoa > Chordata > Mammalia > Cingulata > Chlamyphoridae > Cabassous > Cabassous unicinctus. The sequence continues at coordinate 34,058 of JAQZBX010018888.1, forward strand.
GTCTTCTCCCCCACGCACGGATTTGTTATGTAACAAAGTCTCCCAGGCGAGTTTAACTGGAGAATAAAGGACACCCCAGCCCCACCCCTCCTTTCGGTTCCCTTCCCTTCTTCCTCCTCCACCGTGCCCCGCCCCCCTTCCCCCGCCCCCCGGTCCCTTCCCTGTACATCTGTTC
>JAQZBX010018889.1:0-34224 GCA_029593785.1 Cabassous unicinctus
GGGAAGCGGGTGTGGCTCAGTGGATAGAGCCCCCGTTTACCATATGGGAGGCCCGGGTTCACGTCCCGAGGCCTCCTTGTGAGGGCACCGCTGGTCTGAGCGGTGCGGTGGGCTGATGCAGCAACCTCATGGCAGGAAGCGGGTGTGGCGCAATGGATAGAGCAACCATTTACCATATGAGAGGCCCCGGGTTCGCTTCCCGGCGCCTCCTTGTGAGGGCAGGCCGGCTAGCGCGGCGCCGTGGGCTGATGCGGCAAGACCTCACAGCAAGGGGGAGATAAGCAGACACAGAGAAGACACGCAGCGAATGGACACAGCAGCACAAGCAGCAAGGGGGGGATAAATAAAATAAAATAAATAAATCTTTAAAAAAAATAAAAATAAAAATAAAGTATATAGAGGGAGTCTATCACTTCTCACTAATTTGTATTATTAAGAGGAATAAAAAGGAACTGATAAAAAATTATTTTGTTGGAATCATCTGTATCCCTTGGTTATTGCACTATTCTATGTAGTTGTTGCGTTGGGGTTGCCCTGCCCTGTCTTGTTGGGTATGAAGTATTTCATTTCTTTATATTTGTGGTGATCTGATTTGTTCTAGGTAGCAAGCTAAAATAAAATCCACAGTAGAATTTCTTCCAAACTATTCTATGATAAATTCCTCTTTCAAAATCAAATACAGAATATATTTTGTACTAAAGCATCAGTGAAATTTTGCAAATAGCAGAAATATGGAAAGTAGGGTGAAATGTCACAACTGTTTTTTATTTTTACAATGCTGATCCAAAGTAGAGAAACTTAGTCAAATTGACTCTGAGCCTCTGTATATTTAAAAGAATATCTCTAACATGACATTTCTGTAACTTATCATGCAGTTTCTCAGGCACAAGTTTTGTACAGTCTCTTCTTAAAATTATAATCATAAGTTATGTAAACTAAGAAATGTCCAGCAGGTATGGTGTTGGAGTATTCTACCCTTTTTAAGTGACTATGTGTTATGGTATATTTAGGATTAACATGGCACATGTTATATTTAGGATCAACAGCTTTTGGCAATAAAAGATACTTAAAACTCAGTCAAGCATAGCATCAACATTATTTAAAACTCAGCTGAATACAAATTTTGTTTTGTTAGCTTTTAACCTTATTCTGAGTTTGACTCAATATGGTCTTAATATTCAGTTGACCATCAAGTAAGTAAATTTTTGAGCAGATGTGCAAAACTTTCTAACATTCGTAACAGTGATTACTGTTGTCTCATTTTGGAAAATGTCAACATAACTCTTGGCAGTTTATCATACACATATGAACTATTCTAATTTCTAAGTTAATACTAATTTTAACATTATTCATGCATTTATTTAATCATTCAATCACAATTGTTGCACACCAACTGTGTATTAGGTGCTGTTCTTGTTCCAGAAAATAAAAAGTTGACTAAGACTCCTTAAAGGCTCCAGTGTGTTACATACTATGTAGTGAAGAAAAAAGAAGTGATTAGTTAAGCAGGGATGGGAGGTGGGTGGAAATAGTCTATATGGGTAAGAGTTTTAAAGAAGTATTGGAAGAAGAATGGTTTTTCAAAAGATAGAAAAGGTAGAGAGGAACATTCCTGGTCAAAGATATATGCACATGTGAAAGAACTTGGAAGGTCCAGAGCTCTAGAAACAGTTGGTTACAGATGGGTGTGTTGGGGAAAGTAAATGTAAGTGAGGACCAGACCTTAAAGAGGAGGCAATGATACAGTGACTAAGAACATATACTTTTGTGTCTGCTTGACTTGGCTTTTAATCCTAGCTCTGCCCCTTATTCACTGGTTACCTTTCCATTTTCTTAACTATAAAATGGGAATATAGTACACAGCTTGGCAAATAGTGAGTTCTCAATAAATGGTAGCTACCACTGTTTAGAAGTTTATATTTTATCTTCTAAGCAGTAAAAATCCACTATATGATTTTAGGTAAATAGTGGTGTGATTAGATTTACATTTTATATGTAGAAGGTAGTTAGCAAGTAGAAAGAATAAAGTCATAAAGTCAAATTAGGAGTCAAGGCAAAAAATGATTAGTGAGGGAACTAAGAAATTGCTGTGGGGATGGAGAGGAAGAAAAGTATTTTGGCACAATTTGGAGGTGAAATCAATGGGATTTGATAACCAATTTTTATAGGTGGATATTGAAGGAAAGAGAAGTATCTAAGAACTCTTTGAAGTTTCTGTTTTTGATGATTAGGTGGATGGTAGGTATGAAATAATGGGAAAAACATAGGCCATATTAACATTTTTAAATTCTACATTTATAATAGTTTATTAACATGAGTAAAGTAACCTTCTAATAATGTCAGTAAAACAGGAAAGTAAATATATCTGGCTTGTTCATAAATGTGGATGATAGCTAAGTACAAGAGCATATGAATTCAAAGGACTCAAACAACTTTGAAATCTTAGGACCTGACTCACACAAAGGCCACTTATAGAGGTTGAATCTTAGTCCTTTATACCAAATCCAAAGCATAATACACTTATTGTGCTTTGTCTCCATTTCTTCCAGGGTCTCCAAGGACCAAGAGGTCAACCAGGACCTCCAGTGAGTTTATTTAAATTTATATCTGTTTACATATGAAGTTTATATGTTTGCCTGGTTTGGGATATCTAATAAATATATTTTTTTAATTTTCTGTTATAGGGTCCACCTGGAGCACCAGGCCCAAGAGTAAGTTTTCATGGTTTGTTTTATTTTAATACATTAAATTAACTTTTGAAAGCTGCTTCTGTTAACTGTTAAAATGTGTCCCTCTTGTCTACCTCTGTGCTTTGTTGCCAATTTGATTACAGAGCTGACTCAACTGTACTAACTTGAAATCCAAGCCTCAGACTGTTCATCTCTAAAATGGAGATGGTATCTCCTACTTCCTTGAACGGTTTTGAGGATGAAATAACAAGTAAAGCACTCAGTACAGTGACTGACACATAATAAGTTCTCAGAAAATGCTAACTCTCCATTTCTTCTTATTTCCAGGTTCTAGTCCTATTTTTTTCAAATGTTCTTTTTTGCCAGCCAGAGTTATCCATGTCTTAGGCTTTACATGAATCCTTCTCAATTGCTGTTGCCTGTAGTAGCCCTCAAACTTCTCATGCATTTGCTTATAATCTATATTATCTATTACAGCCCAAGCTAGCCACCCTTACCTTTGAGGCATATTTCTGCTGCCTCAGTTATTACCTCTTGGCCTGTGATGTTCTGAGCTTGGTTTCCCTTATGCATTGTATCCAATCTCAAAACTCTACAATCTCTTTGTCTTCCTGCTCCCTCCACCTCTAGCCCTTCCTACATTCCATTCCTAATGCCCCCTGGCCAAATACAATGGTACTTGATCACATTTCCTGCCTGCATGACCAGTCCTGTGCCTTCAAAGTCTAACTTATTTCTGCATCCTGCTCCGGTGTTTTTTTGATCCCTGCCAATTCTGGTTGGTGGATCATTACAGTCTATTCTCAGCAGGCCAGGAACTCTTCTTTTTCAGCTTTTCATTGGGGGCAAGGAAATTTTCAAGCAAAATATAATGGGGAAGACTGTCCCCTTGGAAACAGGAGACCTTTTTCTCTATGACTTTTAAAAATTGCTCCCTCTTTCTGGCCATCTGACTGATGGAGACTGAAACCTTCCCTGTGTGAACATCAATGGGAATGTCTTTCTTCAAATCTTCAAATTACCACTTCTCTGTTCTTCCTTTCCCCCTCTACCCACCCCCATACATGGGTCCCAAGTGCCCTCATCATTTGCCATCCCATCCCATCTTATAATGACTTTTATATATCATAGCTGCTTTTCCAAGAAAGAACAAGCTATAAAAGATCATATATAATTGGCAAATTAGAGGTGTTTTGTGGAAATTTGCGTACTTAAATGCCAAAGTCTGGGACATCCTATCCAATCAAAATAAATAGGGCATGTGAGAAGTTTTTGCTCTGAGCAAAATGAAGATAAGAATTTGTATCTTCAGGAATTATTAGGATTAAATGAGAAAATAACACATTGTAGGTACTGAATTATTTCATTGTTATTTCATTGTTTCCTTCTTTTTTTCTCATTTTTATTTTCCTCCTTAGTCAATATGAAAACAGATTTCTGTATACTGTCTTTTAGGGACTTGCAAAGTCCATCTTAATAAAGAGATAGTAAAGCCTTGAGAATAAGACTTCAAGAACAGACGTCTACATGACAATGAAAAAATACCTGCATATCCTTTCAAAAGTCAATGTAGGATCATATCTTCTGTGAAACCCTTCTTAATTCCATCTTCTCGTCATACTGCAGAATAGAACGAGTCACTTCCCCTTTGTCATACATTCACACACATTTTTTTCACCTTAGTTTCCCTTTACTAGATTGTGAACCCTCTGAATGTAGGAACTATGTTTTTGTTATTATTTTTTCTTATCCTTTCAAGCCCTTAATAAGTATCTTTTGAATGAATGAATGAGTGTATCCAAGAAAGCAAGCCAAGTCTCTTAGACAATTTCAGTGGGCATCCCCCAAGCTAGAAGAATTCATTTGGAAAAAAACAATGTCTAGAATGGATAGGATCATATAATTAGAGAAAGAAGTCCTCTTGGTAATTATTTCAGACTGTGAGCTGTGACTCAGTCAGTGGATCAGGAGACCAATTTAGTGAGTCTTATTCGCATTCTTTTGAAATGCAATGGTGGAATAGAATGGGAAAAAATATCAAGGAGAGTGCCTGCTTAATTAATATAGGGTTTCTTTTTGGGGTGATTAAATATTCTGAAATTAGTACATCATTGTGAATGTACTAAAAACCACTGGATTTTACACCTTAAAATGGTTAAAATTTTATGTTATATAAATTTTGCCTCAATAAAAAAGCATTTTAAAAGTGAACAAAAAGCAAAAAAAAAAAAAGAAAAATTAGTATCTCAACAGTAGTAAGGATAAATACAATTTTGTGAAAGCTTTTAAAGTTAAATATAGGTGTGTATATGTGAACCTTGTCATAATTTAAAAATGTGTTTCTTTTGTGGCTCAAGATCATAAAAGTTTGACAACCTCTAATCCAGAGGAGAAAAAATAAATCAATAAATCTTTAAAAAAAAAACTATTTTCATAATAACATTAGGACTTTTTGGCCTTTTTCATTGAGTTGACATTTGCAGTGATGGTGGTTAAAACTGCTGGTACCTTAGCACAAATCAAATACCAAACTCTACACTTCTAATCTACTAATAATCATTGTGTTCTTCACTGACACACACTCAGGAAAAACACATGCCTATTTCACTTAAGAATATCCTAGATGAAGCGGTAAACATTATTACTTTTATTAAATCTCTTAGCCTTGAATTATTTTCTTAGTGGTTTTCTTAATGATTACAATTAACAATTTATAACAATCTAATTCATATTAATACCAACTTAATTACAATAGTATACCAAATAATGTCCCAAAATCTCTCCCTCTTTCTTTGATCTGTTATTTCATACAAATTGTATGTTTATACATTGTATGTTTATCATCACAGATTTATAATTATTGCTTTATGCAGGTAAACTAGGAGAAATATTTACATATACACTTATACTTTCTTTTATATTTACATATAGAGTTATTTTTACCAGTGCCTTTTATTTCTTAATATGGATTCAAGCTACTGCCTAGAGTCCTTTCATTTCCTGAGAACTCTCTTTAGTACTTCTTGTAGGGCAGGTTTGCTAGTGACAAATTCTTTCAGCTTTTGTTTACCTAGAAATGTCTCGATTTTTCTTTTTCTTTTTTTTTTGAGGTACTGGGGCTGAGGATTGAACCTGGGACTTCATAAGTGGGAAGCTGGCACTCAACCACTGAGCCACATTGGCTCCCCTGTGTTGGTTCTTTTGCCTGTTTACTTGTTGCTTGTTTCTTTGTTTGTTTATTTTTAGGAGGCACCAGGAACCAAACCTGGGACCTCCCATGTGGGAAGCAGATGCTCAACCACTTGAGCCACACCCACTCTCTTTCCTTCATTTTTTTTTTTAATTTTTAAATTTTTTTAAAAAGATACTTAGATTACATATATGTTACCTTTCCTTCATTTTTGAAGGATAGTTTTATTGGATATAGAATTATTCATTGATAGGCTTTTCTTTCAGATTTTTAAATATGTTATCCTTTTTAAATATGTAGCCTTCATGGTTCTGATTTTTTTTTTTTAATCAGCTTTTAATTTTATTCAAGATTCTTTGTACCTGATGAGTTGCTTCTCTCTTGCTACTTTCAGGCTTCTCTCTTGTCTTTGGCTTTCAACGGTTTGATTATGATGTATCTAGGGATTTTCATTGAGCTTCTTGGATATGTAGATTAATGTTTTTCATCAAATTTGGAAAGATTTTAGTTATTATTCCCTCATATATTCTTTATGTCCTTTTTCCTCTCTCCTCCCTCTCTGGGATTCCCATTATGCATATGTGGGTATGCTTAATGGTGTCTTAGAGTCTCTGTTCATTTTTCTTCTCTCTTTTTTCTTTCTGTTCCTCAAAATGGATAATCTCAATTGACCTATCTTCAAGTTTTCCTAATTTTTCCATCCACCTACTGAAATCTGTTGGGCCACTTTAGTGAATTTTCATTTCAGTTATTGTACTTTTTAACTCCAGAATTTCTATTTGGTACTTTTTTATAATTTCTATCTCTTTATTGATATTATATATTTGGTGAGATACCCTTCTCATACTTTCCTTTAGTTCTTTGAACAAATCAAAAATAGTTGATTTAAAGTTTGTCTATTAAGTTTAACATCTGGGCTTCTTCAGGGATGGTTTCTACTGATTGCTTTTCTTTCCTGTATATGGGCCTATATTTTTGTTTCTTTACATATCCCATAATTTTTTTGTTAAAAACTGGACATTTTGGATGATATAATGTGGCAACTCTGAAATCAGGTTGTGCCCCTGCTCTCCAGGGTTTGTTGTTGTTTGTTTGTTTAGTGATTTTTCCAAATTCTGTAAAGTTTCTATTGTTTATCATGTGTAGCCACTGAAGTCTCAGCTCAGTTAGTTTAGTGGCCAGCTAATGATTGGATGGAGATTTCCTTAAATGCCCAAACCAACAAGTCTCCCAGTTGTGTTTGAGTGTTGAAGCACATGTTCAACACTTAGCCAGGTCATTAACAACTCCACCTTGCTTCCTGCTTATGCAAACCCTCAACACTAGCCAGAGGTGAGAACTTAGGACCTTCTCGTTTTTTTCCTGAGCATTCACACAATTCTATGCATGTACATGGCCTTCTAGATTCCCAGGAATGCCAGGGCTTTCAATGTCTCTATGGACATTACATTCCCCAGCTTTTCCTTGTAAACTTTTTGGTTAGCCTATTGTTTGCCCCAACTGTTATCCACTGTGTCAGATAGCCATGAAGTTAAGCAATTGCTTCTAAATGTATTTTTAACAAACAAATCTAGGGAAAAGACTTTTGCACTAGATGAGTTCCAATTCAGGTCAAATAAAGGCAATCTTGCAAGTAGTGTCTTTCAGGGAACCACCAGACAGGTCAAATAATGACAGTTCAGGAAATGAGGCTTTGAAAGGAGCTTCAACCCCATCTGCTCCTTCCTGTGGCGATCAAGCTATTCTCACTGTGATTGCAGGCTTTGGTTTTAAAAAGCTACCACAGAGCTGGAGAGAGGTGATATGGGTACAGCAAGTTAAAACTACACAAAACTTGCCCCTCTGAGATTCAGCTGTTTCTCTTGAATAAACACTCCTCTGGTTGCTGCAAAAATTTTGTTAATTTTCAGAGTTCTGAAAAAAGTTGATTGTGACATTTTCTGCCAGTATTCTCATTTCTTTTATGGAGGAGAGAACTTTTGGGGGGGAAGAGTTGAGGAGTGTCTTACTCTTCCATTTTCACTGTCTCCTAAATCTCTAACCTGAGAATACATCTTAATATTCTGAGTGATGAAATGGAAGAATTCATAAAGCACTTCTGCTGCATGTTGAAGTACAATGGTTGCCTCAAGTAACAACACTTGGACAATTGTTGGACTGGCAATCACCTAGCTGCTTTTATCATGGAACACCATTTTCATATGACAGACTAACAATCTTCTTCAAACTTGAGTATTTGGCAGATTTTTTCTTGAAAATGAATGGCAATAATCTGTCACTTCAAGGAAAACAACTGATAAAATTTAATCCCTTTGATAAAATTTAAGCTTTCAAGCAAAAATAAGATTGTGGGAAAACTACTACTCTGTTTGACAGGTTCCCAGTGCTTGGATTTTTCTGATGATATTGGTAGTGATGTTAATAAATGTAATTTTTTGGCATTATATAAAGAAATGTGTCAGTATTTGAGAGATCTATGTAATTCTATGAAATAATATTTTCCATATGATCAGTGGTTGGTGTTAACAAAATCATGCATAGGTAAAAGAAAAGATCCTTTCATAGTTTAAAATAGACTATTAGATTTTTATATAAAAAATTACAAAAAGTTCATTGCTATAGTTTCAAATTCCACATTGCAACTAACCTTTAAGAAACTACCACTTGTCAAGTTTTAGTGTAGTATCAAAGAAGAAACCCACAATTATCTGTAAAGGCTAGTTAATACTCCACTTTTTCCAACTATATATTTCTGTGAGACCAGATTTTCCTCATATATTTCAACTGAAGTAACATATCAACATTTTGAATACAGAACAAATGTAAGTACCCACTTAGCTTCTATTAATCCAGACATTAAAGAGATTTGCAAAAGTGTAAAACAATGCCACTCTTCCCATTAATTTTTTTTTGTTTTGGAAAATAGAGTTATTTTGCATAAAATATATTTATATTGACATATAATAAGCTTATTGCTATTTTAAAGGAACTAACAAATAGTTTTTAAATTTATATTATAATTTCTAATATGGTAAATATCAAAAGTTATAACTTATATAAACAAAAGCTCTTTAGGTAAGTGCAAAAGAGTTCTGGGTCTGAAAAGTCTGAGAACTGCTATGCTAGGTTTTCTAAAATTAAAGCTTTTAATCCCAACTGGAAAATTTTAAGGCATCTATTGTTTTTTACTTAATTCAGTTTCCTGTGTTTAATGTTAGTATCTTTATGTGGTCCATGCCCAAAATCTGCCCATTCACACAAGCATGATGGTCAGAATTATTTAAATTGTAGAGCACATTTTAGCTAACCCTTTTTTGCTTTTTCAATAGGCCATGTTCCCTTCTGCCTGATGACCTTTGTTGCAGGTTAACACCTTTACTTGGAAAGCTCTCCTACCCCTTCTCCTTCTTACTTGTTCTTAAATTCTCACCTCAAATGTCACTATCTCAGGGAAGCCTTCCTTGACTTATACCTTCCAACCTCTTATGTCCTCCAGACTAATTTCTCTCATAGTTTTATGCACTTTTCTTGCATAGTACATCACAATTTGTAATTACGTGTTTTTGAGATGATGTGATTAAGGCCTATCTCCCCTCTAAACTTAAGCACCCCAAGAGCAAGTTTATTTTTCCCTTACTGTTGTATCCTCAACATTTATCACAGTATTTGGCAATATATATGCAGAATGAATCAATGCTTTTCCAATATGAAAACCACATGTTGAGGCAGAAATAGTGCATTTTACTGATTGTTCCATCATTTTAACTAGTTTTTCAAACTACTAACCATAAATTATGAGAGATCTGTTGTAAACAGTTTCTTTTATATGGACCTCCAAGTAAAAAGATATCTTAGCAGCACAGTCATCCTGAAAGAAATTAGATTGTTTGGTTAACTTACACAGATTCTATTCCCAGAACTCCTGCCAACTCATGCTTCTTAGTTTCCAAGCTTTTATATTTTTAACATTTTACAAAAAGACTTTTAGTAATGATTGTGCTGAGTCCCTCTCTAAAAATATCTTTTATTAAATGCAAGAGAAGATTAGATTCTTGCTGTATTATTTCTTTGGGGACTAATGGTACATTTTCCGACTAAAGAAATTGTTTTTAAGACCGCAGAAGTATCAGATTAAACTAATGTGGTTACTACCTCAGGACAGTAGTATTTTATTCTGTTTTCCTTCCAAGAATGGAACTGTTAAAGATTATTACAGTTACTTATTCTTCACTCTATAATTTATTAACTGAAAGAATCATATTTCATTCTTCTTTCATTTGAGTAACTTTGTGTATGTGTTTTCATGCAGCAGAGACAAATAGTTTTTCATTTGAGGGCTGTAGACTTAGGTCCTATTTTAATTAGGAGACCTTTGAAATTTGGATGAAGACAGCATACTGTCCTTTCAGATAGCCAGGCAATATTTGCAAGATCTGTCTAACCATAGAGTTGCAAACCCCCTTCAAATAATAAGTCTAGTATACCTTAACAGCAGTGTTTTCAGAATTTACAGCTTTTACTTCAGAGCATTCAGTACTGATTTTATTGCTGATCTCAAATGGTTTTGTTTTTACACAGAAACAAATGGATATCAATGCTGCTATTCAAGCCTTGATTGAATCAAATACTGCCTTACAGATGGAGGTAATATATTTGGCTTTATTTACATTGGCACTCTAAATGTACAAATTAAACAGAAAAATTTTGGAGACAAAAATGTGGCTTTATCTTAAAGGCTGTATTTAAAAGAGATTGAAAAGATAAAACCATTTCAAGGACAAAGTTAAGCTATTTTAATACAATTAAACAGAAATGTATGCATAGGATATTTTTAAGGAAAATATTTTAATGTAATATTATTAAAGGGTTTATTTGTAAGGAATATGGTACTACAGAAGAAAATAGTTAAATGAAGTTAACCACATTCCTTAAAATGGGAGCTATCAGTCACCGCTACTATTTTTCTTCTTTAAACTCTATTTTTCAAAGTAGAATAAAAAAAAATATTTACAGTAGACATAGTAATTCTTAAATTTTATGAGCTTGAAAACTATGCCTATATTTAAATATAAATTGTGTTTTACATCCTTCTCCCAACTCTATACACAAATTGCATGTTCTTCTTCTGCCTTGACCCGTGTTACTAAATGGAGTCACATACTTGTGATGACTGCTCTATGCTTTTCTGCTAATATGATTCTTATGATGATTTGGCAGAGCTACCAGAATACTGAAGTGACTTTACTCGACCACAGTAAAGAGATATTCAAAACTCTGAACTACCTTAGCAATTTATTGCACAGCATCAAAAATCCTCTTGGCACACGAGATAACCCAGCACGAATCTGCAAAGACTTGCTTAACTGTGAACACAAAGTATCAGATGGTAAGTTCTTCATTTCCTCAAATTATAATGTCTAATCCCATTTCATCATTTCAGTGTGTTTGAGATTTACAATGGATTCATTCCAATTCCAATCGTTTTTATAAAGTCCTGGCAGATAGCATTTTAATGTCATTAAGAACAAAATACTCTTAGAGGGAGACACACTTCTGATGTCAAAGTCTTTTTTCAAGGGTTCACATTACAAAGGTCTTCTACCCAGCCTCAATGAACCCTAACTTTTTCTACCCCGCTCCTACCCATATTATTTACTTACACTTAGTAGAATGTAGCACATTTGTGTTAAAAATTAAAATAAATGGGGCTAACTTTTGGGTTGACAGTGAGACAGGAGCACCTGTTAGAACTTGTGAATCTAGAACCACCACGACTGACAACATGAAAAAAGTCCTCACAGATCTCTACCACACTCCCTCTAAAATTACAGTTTCATGAAATGGATTTTAAATACCCCATTTTAGAATCAGTAACCATGAAGATGGAATGGTTTGTCATTCTTGTAAATTTCTTATCCTCTACACAAATACTCCAAGATCATTAATCAGAGGTACAAAAATGAATTTAGAGTAGAACTATCAAGGAAGGGTTTTAAACCAAATGGAGCTGTCATCAATTAAGGAGGGAAATCCTGTCTGGAACAATATGTTATTTAATTTTAATATCTATTTCGTCTATCATCAGCTATACAATCAATATTAGTAGTTACCATTTTTTGCTAAAAATTCCAGTTTTAACATGATGACACACCTGCTAGTTTGAAAAAACTATTTTATGTCATTCTGTAGGGTAAAGAGGGATCTATATTTTCTATGCATACACATAGGTATTCAAAAATATGTTTCCATTCTAGAAAACAATGAAAATATTAATTTTACTTATATTAATAAAATTCTTAACTTCTATAGCTTTATCCTGCCCTAGATTACTATAAAAACTAAAATAATATTTAGTTGTAGTAGCCTATAATTCCAAGCTTGATTCTTTCCCATATTTAAGCGTAGAAAAATGTGACTATAGAATTGAAAGGAACAAAGATGTTGTGAGATATACAAATCACTATGAAATCTAGTTTAAAGTCTGCTTTACTTAAAGGGGAAATAGCTAAGTGGTGTAGATTGCGGGGTATCAGAAAGGTAGTCATGCCCAAAAATACTTTCATCACTGGTCCTAGGCAATTGAAATTGTACTAGATGTTTATTTCACTGTTTAAGAAATTAAGAATTAAGTTTACTTTTTTAATTGTCCTTAAAAATATATACATACTCATAGGAAAAGAAATGCCTGGTATTTCACAGATCATCCCTATGGATTTAAAATTATGAAGAATTGGGTCATAAACAGATTTTCTAAAAGTGATAACCAACTAGCTATCTTCAAGGAATAAAAGTCTATGATTGTAACAATTAGAGGTGATTGATAGGTGTTAGAGGGTAATGACAATTTCAACATGGAGTATTTTTAGGGAGAAAGTAGGGATAATGGTCTGCAGTTGGCAAAGAGGAGCAAGAAAGATACCTTACCCCCATTCAGACACATTACCATAGAGGCTGTGGCAGAACTTGAAGGCTACAAGGGAAGCAGTGGCCTTAGGGAAGAGCCAGTTTGGAGTTAGAATATTTAGGCTCACAAAAGATGTATGGTGATATTGGACCTCATATCTCAGCATACCTGAAAGAAATTATAAAGCCCCTACTAGTTGACCATTGTATAACATAAAGCCCAAATTCAAAGCATTCCACCCCATATGCTTTGCTTGATGGGAAATCTTTTATAAAGAATGTATTATTAACTCTTGGAAGAGAAGCGATGGTGAGTGATGATATGTGTTTACCCCATTAGATGAAGCCTACATTGGATCCTTGAGAAAAATCCAGCTGTAATTTCTAAAAGTTTTATAAAATGTTCAAAAATCTGAGGAAATGGATAAACGGACTAGGAGGGGAGGCACTCCTTCACTACCTTTCTTCCCTATTTCAGAAGATCAGTGGTTCTCCAAATATGGTCCCAGGACTAGAATCAGTGGACTTTTGTTAGAAAGGCAGATTCTCAGATTCCACCCCAGCCCTAATGAATCAGCAACTCTAAGTGTTATGACCCAGCAATGTGTGTTTTAATAGATGATTCTGGTGCATGCTAAACTTTGAGAACCACTGCAGTAAAGGACAGGTCCCTATACTCTGAGCTGCCAATTCAGCAAGTATGCATTTTTAAGGATTAGTAGATAGTAGTCGAGGACATTTTGGAAATCTAAAATGATGAACTAGAGGAAGCCTAGGATGAACTAGAATAATCTTTGTTATGGGGTTAGTGTAGACTGGACAAGGATCTCTACTTATTGTAGAAAATGATGTTTGACAAAAATTGCCTGATTGTCTCACCTTTTTACAAGAAAGCAATACTGCCTCATGCAAAAATCCCTACCCTTTGCATTTGGAATAAGATACTCTTTCAATATTCCAATTCTTTTATTCTGGAATTAGGATGCTAGCTCAATGTTTTTCAGTCTGAGGATTTCCTATCTGACTTTAGACCCCATTTTATTCTCCTGGGCTTGGTGGAGGCAAAGATTGGCAGGCTTTTACTAGCTATAGGAACTTCCATCTTTTTCCTCCCTTCTCAACTCCCACTAACAAATCTGAAGAAGAAAGCACAAAAATGATAACCACTTAATTTTATACTTTTCTTTCTGAAAACAAAAAATTCTTTAGTATTTCTGTTTTTAATATCAGTATTACCCATAAAGATATATTTTTTCTTAGATTAAAGAAGTTGTTTTAATTTTTAAAAAATATTCATTCTAAATTTGTAATGATGTGGAACTGAAATATACACATACGCTACATTAATTTCAACTCTTCTATTAACTGTGTAACTTTAAGCAATTCACTTTAAGTTGCTGATTCACTTTAAATAAGCCCACCTTCTTATCTGTGGAATGAAGGGATTAACTACATTTTTCTGAGATCCCTTTCAGCAATAGATTCAATCATTTTATCATCTTTGATTAATATTATGAAATGCTCTTAAATTGATAAATTCCATTTGAAAAAAAACCAGTAATTTCAGTATCAATTTTGCCTAATGCTTTCAGTTTTCATTCATTCACTAAATATAAATATATTTATAATCTAAGTTTTTTAAATATGTAAGAATATGATTAAGTTTATCTAAAGCAGTGTGATAATTTGTAAGGATAGTTCAAATATATTTTAGAATGGTATTTAAACAACTTTGTGTAATTAATAGGAAAATACTGGATTGATCCAAATCTCGGATGCTCTTCAGATGCCATTGAGGTTTTCTGCAATTTCAGTGCTGGTGGCCAGACATGTTTACCTCCTGTTTCTGTGACAAAAGTATGTATTGAATTTTAGAATATATGTTGATATTTGCACTGTATCAGTGACCAATGATTTTTCTAATTGTCACTTTAATTATAAATTTCATGAATAAAAACATCTATCATAGATAAGAAGGAAAACCTTTTTAAAAAAAATATCTAATTCCAAATTTAAAAAAAAAAATAAGAAAAAAGATCTAATTCCAGAAAATCTTGACATTTTGATTATGTATTATTATGATTGGCCTAAATTGGCTTACTCTACTGCTTATGTTTTATACATTTCTTAAAAAGATACATTTTATTTTTTGTGCATATACATAGATTAGAAAATCCCTTAACAGCTGCAATGTTTATAATCAGTTATCTAACGTTTTAGTGAAAATGACATCATCATCATTAAAAAAAGAAATTTGTCACAAAGCTTTCTATTATGTTTTTGGTGATTGGGTACAAAATAACCTTCCTTAGACATCCATTGAACACTATTTAAAACTTATTTCAAGTATTAGTCTATGAACCAAGAGTTTTAAATGAATGCAAGTTAGTTTGATTTTATAACAAATTCTACCTATAACATGTTGACAAAATTGAAACTACATTTCTTTCTTTTTCTTATTGATTAAACCAGCTTGGTAGTACCAAGAACTTATTTCTTACTGACTAATAAATGATATATATGCTTATTGTGTGTTTTGTCCATCAACAAAAAAGCAGACTTGTCATTCCCTTTAGCTGCTTATTATTGGATTGTCTCTCCTCCTAAAACATCCCCCTTCATTAAACCAGTGTGTTTCACTAGTTCATCTCAATAGGCATTCACCGTTATTACCTCCAAAACAGAGGAGGGAAGGATCCTTCCACTCCTAGGGAATCCATGTACCTTTAATGACGAGCAGCATGATAGTCTGACTCCAGAAATATCCTCATTCCCCTGAAAGTTTGTCAAGGGTTTTTATTTGTCTTATAGAAAGAAGGGGGAGGGGTGTGCAAAAGAGATAGGAGCAGTGAGGAAATTGCACTCCAGTTCTCTCTATGATGAAAATTAGTTCTCCCATTTCTCCTATTCATAAACTCAATCTGAGGAAGGCTGGAGAGGTAGTGGAAAGAACAGAAGACTTGGAATCAGGGACCTGGGTTCTAGGCTCTCCTCCTCTACTGTCTGTTAAACCTGGGGATTGATACTGCAAGCCACCAGAGGGCCTACTCTGCCAGACATTATGCTAGGTAAATTCCACTTGGCTCCTCTAATCCTCATAATGACTCTGTCAGGTCAGTGGAATACTCCATACGGACAAGGAAACTAAGGTCAAGTATTTTACATGTTTCTGGTCTTCATATGTAAAGTGAAGGAATTGAACTACTTTTATTTCATGTCCCTTATGATTATCCCTCCTTGTTTTCTCATCCTTATGCCCTTCTTTTGCCTTTCCTCTGTTTTCCTGGGGCTTTCTTTTTTGTTTTTGTTGTTGGTATTTGTTGGATTTTATTTCCTTCTCAGTTACCTCATACTGATATTCTTCTAGTTTTAAGTTTGGAGATTAATATAAATTTCTCAGTAGGAACCATTTCTATGCACTTATATTATGACCATACCCCTGGTTGAATAATGTTAAAATGAGATAATAATAATAAAAATCTAAAGCTATAGAAAAGTCTTCTTCCCTATTTTATCCTGGAAAATGTGTAATCAGACCTCCTAGCTCCATTTTGGCCTTTATAGTTGATTTTATTAGTTAATGCTTATTCATTCATTCAGTTAAACATTTATTGGTGATTCACTGTATGACTGGAACTGCATTAGGGACTGGCAACACAAAGAATAAGATTTTGTCCTTGTCCTTCAGGGCTTCTCATAGTACAATTTGCTCAACCAAGTTATTATTACAACTTGTAACATATCTTTGGAAACACATGCAAAAATTTTCAAATAAAGGCACAGCAGAATTTTAGACTTTAATGAAAAAAATTACTAATGCATTAACCAACAGCAAATTATTACTGCATTTTAGGTAACATTGTGAGAATTATCTTGGTTTTTTTTATAGTGGTATGCTGGAGTCAGCTCACTACTGGCTCAGGAGAGCCAAAATTGTTCACATCTCTTCCCAACTCCATGTTCAGTGACATCACCTTGGTAGCCTGAAATCAGCCCTGGTGGGAGTATATACACCACAGAAATCAGAAAATGCCATAAAGCAGGGATTTTTCCCCAGACAGCCAGTGGGTAAACATTTACCAACACACCACAGAGTGGCACTTAAATTCCCAGAAAAGTAACTTTCTCAGGGCTGCCTTTCAAGGACTTTCCTCAAATTTCCCCAAACTATAAGTTGCTCAATTGCCACATCTTATAACCTGCATATTGTTTCTATGACATTAGTTGGAGTTTGGAATTGGGAAAGTCCAGATGAACTTCCTTCATTTACTGAGCTCAGAAGCCACTCATATCATCACCATTCACTGTCTAAACACCCCAGTGTGGACAAGTAGACAGACAAGTGGCCCAGGATTGCCTGTTGGTTTCAAAGCATGGAATGGATGGGTTTCTGAAGAAAATGCTCTACTTGAACCTAAAGTACTTTCAGATGACTGCAAGGTAAGGGAATGGTGCTTTTAGAATTTTCACCATAACTAAATTAAAATTGATAAAATTATAAGAATAATTAGAGTAACACTCTTTGCAAATTGCATATACAGAAGGGTAGTAAGTTTTAATGGACCTTACTATGACTCTGTATTTTTTAGAATCAATCCTTTGTTAATATCATATCTTATAAACTTTTCTTACAGCAATTTGTCATCCATGGACTTTTACACAGAAAACAGGTGTTAATACATATTATATTTTCTCTCAAATGAAGTAATTATACCTGGATAGATAAATAAAGCATATAAATAGATTTCTTTCATGTTTTTCACTGCTGTGATTCTACATCTCATTACTGCATAGAAGACAAGTTATAGTAGCAGATCAAGTTTATTTCATTTTGTCAGTCTCTATGCCTGATACCAAATATGAGTATAATTGCAGATTGGCCCTAGTAATCAGTATTTGAATTGTAGCCCACTTTTCCTATTAAAATTAAATAGTGAATGTTATGAAAAATCTATAATTTTACAATACTGTGTTATAGAGAAGATATCAGTAAGTTACTTCCCACAGAGCAAATCCAGCCCACACCTATTTTTGTAAATACATTTTTATTGCCACACAGCCACACCCATTTGTTTACTAATTGTCTGTGGCTGTTTTCATGCTACAGTGGCAAAATTGAATAGATGCAACAGAGACTGTATGGCCCACAAAACCTAAAATATATACTATACTATCTGGCTCTTTATAACGAAAGTTTGCTGACCCCTGTTATAGAGAATAGAGTTGTCGACTTATTAATCAATACTATTAATTACTTTAAGTAGCTTGGTTTTCTTTTGTGCACTATGATACCCATGATTTAGCATACCCCCTCCCCCACCTCAAGGGGCTCCACTTTTTCTTAGCATTTCATTTCTAGGTAAATAGTTCCCCCAGGAAAAACCAGTAGTGCTTGGGCATTTGAAAAATCATAGGCAAACAGTTAAAAGTATACAGCTTTATTATCTATATTCTGAAAGATCAATATCACCTATCAATTCATTTAACTTTTACAGTCTTGCTCAGAAACTTTCAGTGACTTACAATCCAAACTTAGTTACAATCCAGATTTATCAATTCTTTATTCAAGACTTAAAACTGTTAGGCCCCAACCAACCTTTCTAACCCAGTCTCTCACTGGCTGTGTACTCTACACTATAACCAAACTAATATATTCATTAAAATTATAATAATAACAACTACTACTACTATTTATTGCAGTAGTAGCAGGTGCCATACATTACATAAATTATTTTATTTAATCATAACAGCTTTGTGAAGAAGGTATTTTTAGTCCCATTCTATACGTAAGAAAGTAAAGGCACAAAGAGGTTAATTAACTTGCCCAAGGTCCTGCACCTAATTAGTGATGGAGCAAGAAATTAACCCCAAGAATCTGTAAAAGCCCATGCCACACTATACTGCTAGGGACTTTTAATTGAAAAAGTCATTTAACTCACAATCCTGTATGATAGATAGGTTTTTATTATTCCCATTTTATATGTGAAAAATGGTACCTGAATTCCCCTTCAAATCTGCCCAGGCCAAAGTTAGTGCTTTTAATCCCCATTAAGACTAGACTGATTTTCACAGCCACCTTCTGCTTTCCCAACTTTTCTTTTTTTTTAACTTCATGGCATTGCCTCCTCTGAAATGCCCTTCTCTACCTCCCTAACCAAGGAACTCTTTTAGGCATATTTTAAGGCCCATCTTAAATTCTAAATTCTCCATGAAGCTTTCCCTGACTACTCCAGTTAGAAATGAGAGATTTAGCATTCACTCTCTATATTACTTAAGTTGCATTTACCATATATGGTCTTGTGTTATGACTATTTGTTTATGTTTCTCGTCTCTCCAACTAGCTTATAAATCTCTAGATTTATAAACTTCTAGAATTCAGAAGCCAGAACTAATTTATTCATCTTTATACTTCCCACAGCCCTATAAGAAAACTGAGGATTACTTCTTATTCAGCTATGCCAAATGTATTTAGTGTTCAATAAATATTGCTTGAAAGACTTAATGAATATAAAAGTATCTTATACACAAGTTACTAGTACTAGTTATGATAGTAAGCTTATGACTTCAGACAAGTGACTTATCTTCAGTGAGCTTCAATTGCCTTAATTTTGAATGAAAATTTTAGTTTATATATTCCCCTAAAGTTCCTTCAAATTTTAAAAATCATCACATGATAATTCTATGAATAAGTAAATGAATAAATTCCTGAATAAAAGTCTTCACAAAACTTGTCAATTGTATATCCCTGTTTTGTCTTGTTGGATCTTAATCAAAGGACATTTTATGATATCTTTTTGATCCATAATAGAATTTATCAGAAACAAAAGAGCATAACAGTAATATGATACATTGAAAAGCCTAGAAGGAAGAGAAAAAAGAAAAAATGATATAAACAGGTAGCCACAGAATGGGGAAAAAAAGAAACTGAAAGATGATTCAATATAACTATGTTTAACTACTCATGACTAAGATGATTCTGGTTATTTCCTGCCTAAAGTACAGAGAGATATAGGATAGCTCATTCCCTTTCATCCAAGAAAAATGCCCATCTTGCAGAATCAATCCCAAATAAAGGAACACAGAATGGACAGTTATTACTTACATTAGGAGAAGGGGCAGCCTTCTCTTTCATATCTGGTCTAGTGGTCCAGAGACAACAGAAGCAGAAGCCTGGTCTTAGCCTCAGAAAGGGAAAAATCACAACAAACAATGCAGTTACAGAGAAAGGAATAAGCCCAGGTTTTCAATTATTAATAGTAACTGTTACCATTTATTGTGTGCCAGGCAATTTCAATCTCTAACCCTTAAAATAAATCTACATTGTCTACAAGGGCATTTTCTGCTGAGAATGACTGCTAACAAACTGACATATAAAAGCATTTTGTTCTTATTTTCCAGATCCAAGATGGCAATTGGCATAAGACAAAATTCCTTTTTCATACCCAGGACCCTAATCAACTTCCAGTGATTGAAGTACAAAACCTTCCTCATCTCAAAACTGGACAGAAGTACTACATTGAAAGCAGTTCTGTATGCTTTCTCTAAAGTCTCTAAATTAGTTCAGAATTCCTAATGTTGGCTAGGTAATTGCTGCAGAGGCAAAAATACAGACAGAATGGTACTAATATTATGAAATGCATAGAGTAAAGCATTGGCTAAATCGTAAAGAATCTCAGGAAGAAAAGACTTCCTCCTAACAAGGAGAAAAGGTATTTTTAAAGGACTGTAATTGATAAAGTATTTAATTCTTTTAAAAATAATACTGATCTGAGCTTTCTTAGAGAATTCCCTAGAACTGAAAATTTATGAACACAGAATTCTTCAGGGTATCCTATATTTTTTCACTGTCTGATAGCAACGTACTCATTAGACAGCTGGAGATGCAGAGTACTATGGAGCAATACTGGCTAATGCTCCCAAATGTGCTATGCTTCTGTCTAAAAATTATAAACCTCAGTCTATTATGTCTTATTTTCCTAAACACTAAGCTGTATTCAGGTCCCCAATGGGCATATACATCTTAGCCGGTGGTACACTACCTCTTATGTGTTGCCTTTTTGTGTTGCTTGGTGCTCTTTTTAAAACAAGGTGCTTATGGCTTTTGTAGACTATTTTATTTCTTTTTTTGTCTTTGTCATTCTATAAGAGTGTA
Organism: Cabassous unicinctus; assembly: GCA_029593785.1. NCBI lineage: Eukaryota > Metazoa > Chordata > Mammalia > Cingulata > Chlamyphoridae > Cabassous > Cabassous unicinctus. The sequence continues at coordinate 20,936 of JAQZBX010018889.1, forward strand.
TGTACTGGTTACATCAAGATATGTCTTGGTTGTCTTGGTTGTTAGTACTTATTTTAATTTGTTTGGTCACATACTTAATAACAAGTAAAACATTATTTATGTGAAGTCCTAGTTCTGTTTTAAAATTCTCTTTGTGGATATGCAATCAAAGGTAGCACAATGTATCCTGTGCTTATACACAAGAAAATTGGAAGGTTTCTTTTATTTTTGTTTTGTTTTTTAAATTGTTGTAAAAAATTACTATAGGCCAGCTACATCCAGTAGTAGGTTTGGGTTAGAGTTTAGGGATTGTGATGTACTATTTAAAAAAAAAAAAAAGAAAAGAAAACAATGATCATCTGGAATGATACTTTTGTATATATATTTTGTAAAGTTTTAATTCAGCAAATCTTTTGAAATTGCTGCTGCTTTAAATTATAAAAACTTTATATTTCTGCTTTGTAGCATTCATTGATTCCCTTTCACTGTTCTTTAATGTGTTGGGACCAAAAAGCATTCAACTTACCAGTTTTTAAAGCAACATCCAGGAAAAAAACAATCTTTTTGCCATTTAAAATAGTCTCAGCCAGTTCGGTTTTTCTTTGTTGCGAGAAAAATGTTAGTTCATTATTAAAAGAAAAATATTATGCTTCTTGGTATAGAAAAGCTTGTTCATCCATTATAAACATACCTTTAATCACAACAAACCACACTTACGTATCTATAATAAACATGTGCTTTAAATCATTTTTGTGGGTATTTTTTTCTTCTTTAGTTACCATATGCTTTTATTTTGTATTATAGCCCCTCTGGTATCTTTCTGCACTGTGTATATTTACAGTATCAGAAAGTGACTGTTATTACCTACAAAAAGTATTACAGGCTCTATTTCCTATTTGAACAAAATGTGGCATGGCAAAGATGTCTCATTTTCTGTATGAGAAAGATAGACACTTTTTCAAAAAGGAGCACAGAGGTTGGTTCTAAATGAAGGAAACCAGAGCCTATACTCTAGCTTCAGTCTATCTGCTATGCCTACTGTTCCAAAACCTTAGTTCAGAGACTTAAATGCTTTTCCTAGAGACCATTTGAGAAATATAGAGAGAAAGAACAGAAATACTTTGCTTTATATTTTAAGTGTGTTCATGAAATATTAAATTTAAAGCAACATTTAATTAATTTAAGCATAGGCAGAATAGTATAGTAGTTAAGAGGACTCTTAAGATTAGCTATGTGAATGTAGGTATATTAATTATTCCTCAGTGCCTCTTTCTTCACTGTAAAATGGGGATAATAAAAGTATCAATCTCATTTAATTGTTGAGTGAATTCGATAGGTTTACGTGGGAAAGTGCTTAAAATTGTGCCTGGCACAAAGCAAGCACTCCGTAAACATTAGCTGGGCTAATGTCTTCTTCACTATCATGAGCATCATCATCAAAGATTTACTAGTTCCATGATCGTTATCACCAAAGAAAGTTATGAGGAATCCCTTAATAAGATTATTCACATGTTTTAAAGCCATATTGTCCCAATAATTTGTTTTGTAAATATAGATTTTCATATAAAGCCTTTCTAGAAGTGAGGTAGTGTCCATATATAATTAAGAAATATGCTTTCTTTCTCCTCTTTCTTTTGTATTAATATAGAAATTACAGTGGTCATTATAAGGTAAATATCAGAGATCTTTCCTGTAATAGAAAACCATAGCAAAAGTTAAATTTGGCTTAGAGACAGAAAACTTGAATTCAGTTCCAACCTTACCTACCACTTCTTGGTGTTTTGGATGTCATTAATTCTCTCTTTCCTTATCTACATTGGCAAGAGTTTTTTGTTTCGTTTTGTTTTTGTTTTTTTTCTGCTCATTCTGTCAGCTACATGAGAGAGGTATATTAAATTTCCAAGTGTAATTGTAGATTTGCCTGTTTCTCATTTTAGTTCTCACGTTTTTACTTTATACATATAATTAATTGCTTCTGTTTTATGATTATTATATCCAGTGGTGTGCTGATAAATTTTAACAATCAACCCTTCAAAGGGAAGAGAAGGGAAATGCCCTGATTTGTAACATTAGCCAATATCTGTGGTATAAATACTCCTTTCATAGCTGATTTCAAGCTGCCAATGTAATGTCACTGAACATGGAGTTAGGAAGAGTTGCACACACTTGCTCTTGGAAGCTGATCCAGATCAGCTCCAGCATACCACTAGTAAGGTCATCCTGTTAGACTAATTATTTTATCATTATGAAATATCCCTTTTATCTCTAGTAATGCTTATTGCCTTAAATTATAGACCTTGTCTATTATTAGTGTAATTATACCAGTTTTCTTTCAGTTAGTGTCTGCATAGTATATCTTTCTCCTTTTTATTTTAACTTTTCTATGTCCTTTTTTTTAGGTGTGTCTCTTGTAAACAACATGCACCTGGATTTTTGTTTATTTTTAATCTACTTTGACAATTTTAGAATTTTAATGAGAGTATTTTTCTGTTTCATTTAATTTAATTTCTGTTATATTTGCATTTAAACTTACTATTTTACTATTATTTTGTATTTATCTCATCTTTCTTTCTTTTCCTTCCTTTTCTTCCTTTTGATAGGTAAAATATGTTTATTATTCCAGTTTTCCTCTTTTAGCTTGTTAGTTGTACATTATTTTATTATTCTTTTAGTGGTTACCCTAGAGATTACAACAAGCATATTTGATTTTTTAAAGGTTACATATATGAATACTTTAATACAAGGACCTTACAACACTTTAATTCCATTTAATTCTACACATATGTAAACCCCTGCAGGATATTATATTTATGTATATTATATATAACTTTTCAACTGACAATATTTACTTGGTTTTAACCATCTATTTACCCTTTCCCATGCTTTTCTTCCCTTCCTTCATTATAGTTCTTTTATCTGGGATAATTTGCCTTTTGTAGAAAACTCCTTTAAATATTTATTTTCATTTGGATCTTCTGGTAACAAATTTCTTCAGTTTTCTTTGTCTAAAAACTCTTTATTTTGTCTTTATTTCTGGAGAACATTTTCACTGGGTATAGAATTCCAGATCATCACTTATTTCCTTTTAAAGATGTTATTCCATTGTCCCCTGGCATCCATTATATCGATTGAAAAGTCAGCTGTCAGTTTTATTTTTGCTTATTTCAAGGTATTCGTCTTTTTTTCTCTGCTTTTAAGATTTTTATGTCTTTTGCTTTTAACAGTTTTATTAAAATTTGCTTAAGGTAATTTTCTATGGAATTACTTTTTTTTGGAATTCAAGACCTTCTTGAACGTGTGACTAAATTTCTGTGGTAAGTTTTGGAAAATTTTAGACCAGGGTTTCTTTAAATATTACTACTGCCCATTCTACTGTTCTCTCCTTCTGGGACTCAAATTACACATATTTTAGACATGTTTACTATGCTTCATATATTTCTTAGGTTCTTCTCTGGATTTTTCAACTTTTTGCTCTTATGCTTCAGTACATATTGATTTACCTTTCAGTTCACTAATCCTTTTTTGCTGTGTCTAATCTGCTATTAAACTTACTTTTGAGTTCTTAATTTTAGAAACTGTATTTCTCGATTCTAATATTTCCATTTCATTTTTTACAAATTTCAATTCCTTGATGAAATCTTCCATCTTGTCATTTATCACTTATATAACATATTAGTCAGAGTTGACTTAAAGTCCACAGCTGGTTATTTCAATATCTGCACATCTTATGAGTCAGTTTATATTGTCTATTTTTTCTTTTGGTTTCCAGTCATTTGATTTTGTCTCCTGGCATCTTAACAATTTTTTATTATATGCCAAGCATTATGTATGATGATATCTCCCACCCAAGGGAATTTAATTTTTCCTTTGACAGGCAGTTAGACCCAATCAGTGATTAAGAGAGTTCAAGACTGGAATTTAGGCCTTCTGAGAACTAGTCTATTTCTAGTTTTCCCATACTCCTGAGTAGCCCTCACCTGAAAGCCTAGGATGGTTAAAAGGACTCATCATTCTTGATGGATTCTGAACTCTAAGTTTCATCTCCCTACCCCAGCCTCAGTCTTGGAGACTGTCAAAAGCTCTACATCACTGATTTTTTGCTCAGCAAATGCTTCAAGGAAAAAAAATGCTGGAGTAGGTCTAGTTCATTTCATCTTCCTGACTTCTTTGAATGATCACTGATACCATCAAACAGCTATTTTTAATATATATTTATCCAGCTTTTATAGTTATTCTTGTTCAGGTTTGGTCTGATATGGGCAATTCCATTATAGCTATAAGCAGAAGTTTCCTCATCTGTAAAAACAGAGAAAAATGCCTGCCCTTTATTCCATTTTTTGTGGTTGCTGTAGGGATTACAATAGTAAACTTTAATTTATCACAATATATTTAGAGATAACACTGAATTACTTCAAGTAAGATATATAATACAGATAATAGATTTTGCTTTAAATATATATTTATATAATTATGTGAAAAATTTTTGAAATATATTTTTTCATGTAAATCCAAGTTCCCATCCAATGTCATTTCCTTTCATTTTGAAGAATTTCCTTTACCATTTCTTAGAGTATAGGTCTGCTGGTGATGAATTATCTCTGTTTTTGTCTTTATTGCATCTTCATTTTTTGAAGGATAATTTATCTAGACACACTTATTTTTAAGCAGTTTGACTATGTCATTTCAATATCTTCAGTTGGAATAACTGGAATAACCAATAACTTCATTGGAAGTTAGCCATCATTCATATTGTTTTTCCTCTATATGTAATCTGTCATTTTTCTCTTGCTTCATTAAAGATTTCTCTTTTTCTTTCTTTGACTTTCAGCAATTTGACTATGACATGCCAAGATTTTGTTTTCTTTATATTTACCCTACTTTGAGTCAGGTCTTAAGGGCTCTATATCATTACAGTGATATATTTCACCCATACTTCTTATGTTATAATTATTCTCTTAAAGTTAACAGCATGAATATCCAGACCAAATCACCTTCATTCATTCATATTCCATCTACTACAAAACATGTATACTCACAGCAACAAGTATCCATTACTCAAAAGTAAAATCTATAAATTCACAAATTGCACTTTAAAAATATTTTCCCATTGGCAATATTTAGCACATTAAACTAAAATCTAAAGCATTTTAAAAATTCTATCAACTTGATCTAAAATATGCTTTCTATAGAGGAAAAGTTATTGTGGAACTAATAAATCTAAGCTTTAGGCCCCTAAAGCAGCCTTCAAAATGTTTTCACATGGACATTTGTGTTTGCAAAGTTTGCAAAATTACTATTTTTTTAGGTGTTGTTGTTTTTTTTTAAGGGACTCCCAAAATGGTATGAGCTTCAGGTTTCACAAAACCTGGATCTTCCCCTGAGTTTCACCTTTAATGAAGCATAAATGTAGTTCTTGCTATATGTAGCAAAAAGGTTTTGTTTGTTTTATGACTTAGCAATAAATCAAGAGAAGGAATGCTGCCAATGGCACAGAAATGACCTGAGCAGTAGAAACATGTTATTTGGCAGCAGGCACTTTGGCAGACCTCACATTCTGACCAAAACATATTAGTTTGGCCTTCTACATAAGACTAGCAACTTTTATAGTTTCAAAAATAAGTGTAAGTGAGGAGGGGGGAAGATGGCAGCAGACTAATGAGTTCCAAGAGTCAGCTCATCCTACAGTGCAGTTGGTAATCAGCCAGATCTATCTAAATTACCTGTTTGGGGGACCCAGGAGCCTAGAAGAGCATCCTGCAGCATCCTTGGGAGAATGGAAGAAGACTGCCCATCTGCAGTGAAGATTCATGACTAAAGCACTCCACCCCTCAGAGGCTGATGCCCATCCCCTGCTGGTGGTACAAAATGCCTCAGGAGCTATTCCATGGCTGGGTTTGGAAGTTCCATATCCCCAAAAGGGGAGAGGAAGAAATGGTTGGGCACCAATTTCAGCTACTGATTAGTAAGTCTAGCTAGCTAAAGTCCTATCCTAAAAACAGCTGACATTTGAGCCTGTCCAAGTCAGAAAGAGGCCAGTAGCCTCCATTTTAACTCCACCCCTGGCATGAGGGGAAGCAGGGCTGATTGAAAATCACCGTGAAGGTAGGGACTGACTTCTTCCCTCTCAGGTCGAATTGAAGCCATAACCTAGGCTCTGGCCCCACCTCAGGAAGGAAGCCTCTCTGGGCAACTGCAGACACTTTTGGCCTGCACTAACTAGACAAGTAGGCAAACCTGTGGATACATCTCCACCCCCAATAGGATAGGAGGTGACAGTATTTCCTCACCTCTCTGGACAACTGCAGGCATTTTCAGCCCGCACAGACTAGAGTATTGGGCATTCCTGTGGATCCATCCCTGCCCCTGACAGAACAGGAGTTACAGTGCTCCATCACCCTCTCCAGGCAACTCAGTCACTTTTGGTGTGCACAGACTAGATTGCAGGGCATAGTGGAGGCTCCATTCCCACCAGTGGCAAGGGAGGATGGGGGCTGGTATTTCATCATTCTACCTGGACAACTGTGGTCACTTTTGACTTGCATGGCTTAGTTTGCTGCTCACATCTGCAGCTCCATCCCCACCCCAGGCAGGAGAGGAAGGGGTGTGGTGCTTCATCAGTCTCTCCAGGCTACTACAAATGGTCATGGCCTGCATGGCTTGGATTCCTGCACATGACTGCAGCTCCATCCCTACCCTTGACAGAAGAGAAAGGTGGGAGAAACTTCATTGTTTCCTGGGGGAATATGGGCATCTTCAGCCTCCATGGCTTACAGTACCAACCGCATCCTTGACTCCTATTCCACAAACAGCAAGGGAGAATGGTCAAGAAACAGATGAAAAAAAGCAAAAAATTTCAGATTGGCTAAACATGAGCCACTATAAAGTTCCAAATTGAGTTGAACCAAGTATAAAAGAGGGGCTATAGCACAAAGCCAATTAAATAGAAAGCCTGGACTAAAGAGAGAAAAGGGGCCAAGAATAAATACATCTAATAAATCAGATGCCAAGACACCAAGAAAAATTTACAAGACCTACCATCTTGCTTCAACAGGTGGCAACAGACTTTGGGTGAGAAAGTATCTCTTATGGTACCTTGAGTTGGACTCTTTAGGGCCTTGTAACTGTAAGCTTTTACCTCAAATAAATACCCTTTATAAAAGTCAACAGATTTCTGTACTTTGCATCAGCACCCCTTTGACTGACTAATACAAGTAGCTATACTTATATTGGATGAAATAGACTTTAAAAGCAAAGCTGTTATGGAGTGGGTGTAGCTCAGTGCTTGAGCATGTGCTTCACATGTATGAAGTCCCTGGTTCATTCCCCTTGTTTAAAAAAAAAAAAAAGCAAAGCTGTTATTAGAGACAATGAAGGTCATTATATACTAATAAAAGGAGCAATTCACCAGGAGAATATAACAACCGTATGCACCTAACCAGGATGCACCAAATTACATGAGGCAAACACTGGCAAAACTGAAGGGAGAAATAGATATCTCTAACAAAAAATAGTTGGAGACTTCAATATACTACTCTCATCATTAGATAGAACATCTGGGCAGAGGATCAGTAAAGAAACAGGGAGTTTTAATAATATGATAAATGAACTAAACCTAATACACATATATGGAGCATTGTACCCCAAAACAGCAGGATATTCATTCTTCTCAAGTACACATGGATCTTTCTTCAGGATAGACTATATGTTGGATCACAAAGCAGATCTCAATATATTTAAAAAGATCAAAATTATACATAGCACTTTCTCTGATCATAATGGAATAAAGCTGGAAATCAACAAGAGGCAAAAAAAAAAAAAGGTAAAATTCACAAATATATGGAGATCAAACAGCACACAAATAATCAGTGGGTCAAAGAAGAAATTAGAAGAGAAATCAATAAATATCTCGAGATGAATGAAAACAAGAACACAACATATCAGAACCTATGGGATTCAATGAAAGCAGTACTGAGAGGGAAATGTATAGCCCTACATTTAAAAAGAAGAAAGAGCCAAAACCAACAACCTAACTATGGAGTTGAAGGAAGTAGAAAAAGAAGAGCAAACTATGCCCAAAGCAAATATAAGGAATGAAATAGCAAAGATCAGAGCATAGATAAATGAAATTGAGAACAAAATAAACAATAGAGAGAATTAACAAAACCTAAAGTTGGTTCTTCAAGAAGATCAACAAAATTGACAAACCCTTAGCTAGATGGACAGAGAAAAAAAGAGAGAAGATACAAATAAATAAAATCAGAAATGAAAATGGGGACATTACTACTGACTATGCAGTAATAAAAAGGTAATAAGAGAATATTATGAACAACTGTATGCCAACAAACTAGACAATGTAGATGAAATGGAAAAATTTCTAGGAAAGTACAAACAACTTACACCGACCCTAGAAGAAATAGAAGACCTCAACAGACCAATCACAAGCAAAAAGATTGAAACAGTCATCAAACAACTCCCCAAAATGGAAAACCCATGACCAGATGGCTTCACAGGTGAATTCTACCAACCATTCAGAGAAGATTTTGATACCAATCTTCAACTCTCCCAAAACATTAAATGGAAGGAACACCACCAAACTCATTCTACGAAGCCAATAAAATAGCCAAAGTCAGATAAAGATATTATGGAAAAAGAAAATTAGACCCATTTCCCTAATGAATACAGATGCAAAAATCCTTAAAATAATCGCTAATCAAATCCAACAATGCATTAAAAGAATTAGTCATTATGATCAAGTGGGTTTTATCCCAGGCATGTAAGGGTGGTTCAACACAAGACAATTAATCAGCATAATACACCACATTAATAAATCAAAGAAGAAAAATCACATGATCATCTCAATTGGCACAGAAAATATATTTGACAAAATCCAACATCCTTTCTTGATAAAAACACTCCAAAAGATAAGAATCAAAGGAAACTTTCTCAGCCTGATAAGAGGCATATATGAATAACCCACAGCTAACATTATACTCAATTGTGAAAGATCGAAAGCTTTCTCATTGAGGTCAGGAACAAGACAAAGATACCCACTGTCACTGTTGTTGTTAATATAGAGCTAGAGGTTCCAGCTACAGCTATCAGGCAAGAAAAAGAAATAAAAGGCATCCAAATTGGAAAATAATTAGTAAAATTTTCACTATTCACAGATGATATAATCCTATACCTAGAAAATCCCAAAAAATCTACAACAAAGCTACTAGAGCTAATAAACAAATTCAGCAGAGTGGCAAAATACAAGATAAATATGCAAAAATCAGTAGTGTTTCTATACACTAGTAATGAGCAATCTGAGGAGGAAGTTGGGGGAAAATTCCATTTACAATGGTGACAAAAATAATCAAATATTTGGGAATAAACTTAACCAAGGATGTAAAGCACTTGTATTCAGAAAACTACAATGCATTGCTAAAAGAAATTAAGGAAGACCTAAATAAATGGAAGAACATTCTGTGTTCATGGATGAGAAGACTAAACATTGTTAAGATGTCAATTCTACCCAAATTGATATGCAGAATCAATGCATTCCAGATTAAAATTCCAACAGCCTTTTTTAAAAAAAAAATGGAAAACCCAATTTTCAAATTGATTTGGAAGGGTAAGGGGCCCCGAATAGCCAGAAACATCTTTAAAAGGATTAAAGAAATTGGAGGACTCTCACTTCCAGATTTTAAATCATATTATCTAGCTACAGTGGTAGCTGTACAGTGGTAAAAACAGAATGGTACTGGCATAAAGAAAGACATATTGACCAGTGAAACCAAATTGATGGTTCAGAGACAGACCTTCACATATATGGTCAAGTGGAAATACAAATGGTGAAAAGGTACATGAAAAATGTTCAATATTACTAACAGGGAAATGCAAATCAAAACTACAATGAGATATCATCTCAAACCTCATAGAATAGCCATTATTGGGGGGGAAAAAAAAGTGCTAGAGAGGATGTGGAGAAATAGGAATACTTCTTCACTGTTGGTGGGAATGTAGAATGGTGCAGCCTCTGTGGAAGAGAGTTTGACGGTTCCTCAGGAAGCTAACTATAGAACTGCTGTATGATCCAGCAATCCCTCTACTAGGAATAAATCCAGAAGAACTGAAAACAGTGAGGCAAACAGACATTTGCACGCTGATGTTCATAGTGGCATTATTCACAATTGTCAAAAGATGGAAACAACCCATGTGTCCATCAACCAATGAATGGATAAACAAAATATGGTATATACATATGGTGGAATACTATGCTACTATAAGAAGAAATGTATTTGGGACACATATGATAACATGGATGAACCTTGAGGACATTATGCTGAGTGAAATAAGCCAGACACTAAAGAACAAATATTGTATGGTCTCACTAATGTGAACTGAATACAAAAAATAAACACATGGAGTTAAAACCTAGACTATAGGTTACTAGGAGATAGGATGAAGACTGAGAAGGAGTACTGATGCTTAATGTATGTAGAATTTTCAATTAGCTTGACTATAAAAGTATGGAAATGGATAGAGTTGATGATAACACATTATAGTGAATATAACTACCATGGCTGGTTTATAAACGGGATTGTGGCTGAAAAAGGTAGTTTAGGGATGTAAATGTCAACTGAAAGAAAGCAAGAGACTAATATAGGGACTGAATAACATAGTGAACCAAAAGGTGGATGAGGATTGTGGTTAATAATACAAATACAAGAATGTTCTTCTATGAACTAGAACAAATGTACATAACTATTACAAGGTGGTAAGAATATAGTGATGCATGAGAAAAATACAATTTATGTAACTTATGGACTGTAGCTAACAGGAATATTGTCATATTCTTGCATCCATGTCAAAGAAAGTACTATATCAATGCTAAGGGTCAATAAAAGGGGGCATGGGATTTTTTTCTTTTGGACTAAGGAAAACCTTCTAAGATTTACTGGGGCAATAACTGCACAACTCTGTGATCAAAGTGAGAGCCACTGAGTGTACACTTTGGATAGAATGTACAAGGCATGGGACTGCATAACACAGTGAACCCTGTGGTGGAAGACTGACTGTGGTTAGCAGTACAAATATAAGAGTGTTCTCTCATGAACTATAACAAATGTATAATACTGATACATAGTGTTAATAATAGGGGGTATATGGAAAAAATATACCAAGTGTACACTATGGACCATAATTAGTGGTAACGGTCTGATCATGTTCTTTCATAATATATAACAAATATTCCACAGCAATGTGGGGTGTTGGTGGAGGGGTGATGTATGGGAATTCTCCACATTATGCATGATTTTTTGTAAGCTCATAACTTCTCTAATAAAAGAAAGCTTAAGACAAAATGAGAAAAAAGTAAGTGCAAGCTGAGCCTTCAATGTATAGTATTTTGCCCAGTTTAAGATAAAGCATAACTGTTTCCTTGTAAACTATATAGTAATTGGCTCTGATATATGTCATAAAGTCATTGTCACCTCACCCTGGGTACACAATTATGCAGTCTGTGTGCATTAGGTTCCAAGACCTGATATAATTCAAAGCCAAGTTAGAAAATTAGCACATCTGTAGAGAACAGCAATTAATGGAAATCTGAGCTATCATCTTCACTGTACTTAGCAGTGGAATTTTAGGACTTCACACAAGCACACAAAATAATCTCAGTAATAATCCATTAAAAAATAATTTTACTAAGTGTTTTAGTTTGCTAAAGGCTGCCAGTGCAAAATACCAGAAGTGGATTGACTTTTACAGTAGTGATTTATTAAGGTAGAAGCTAAAGTTCCAAGGCTGTGAGAATGTCCAAATCAAGGCATCATCAAGAGATGCTGTCGCACCAAGTTGCAACTGTGGGCAATCAGGCACATGGTGGTGTCATCTAAAGATCCTTTCACTTGGAGCTCAGATGTGGGTGATCAAACAAATGGCTCCTCTCTTTCCTCTCCTCATTGCTTCAGCTTTGGCTGCTCCACTGGTTCCAACCTCCATCCTCTCTCTCTCAGCCTCTCAGGTTTTCTCTATCTTTCTGCACCTGCAGGCGATCCTGGAGTCCTCTCTCACATGACAGGGTAAAATGGCAGCTCTATTTCTCTGTGTGCCTCCACATGTTTCTCCCATTATAAAAGACTCCAGCAAGAGGGCTGAGACCCATCCTGGGTCATGCCTTGCTGAAGTAATCCAATCAAAGATCAAAGATCGCCAATTGAATTCAATCCAATCAAAGGATCCCACACCCACATCCACAGGAATGGATTAACTCCAAGAACATGATCTTTTCTGGGATACAAAATGCTTTAAGTATTAAAAAAATTAAATCAAAAAATCTTTTAAAAATATATTTTATTGCGAATATTCTCACTGTCCTGATTTTGTGATAATCAGGGTAGGCTAAACATTCACTATATTAGAAACCACACATGTGTCCCCAGACCCAGTTTTTCTCACTAGCTCTGGTTTCTAGAATGCTGGTGATAAACTAAGCCTGATTTATTATTTATTATATAACCATCCTGTATGGGAAATGACTGTAACTCTGGGTATGTTTGGTCAACCTTAAGAGATATAGCAGGGGGACAGATGTGGCTCGGGTAGTTGGGTGTTCATCTCCCATACGGAGGGACCTGGGTTCGATCCCTTGGACCTCCCAGTAAAAATTTAAAAAAGAAAAATATAGAAGGCGCATGAGCCACCAGGCCCCATGCATGGGTACGCCACCAGGTCCCACGAGCGGGTGAGCCGAGCCACCAGGCCCTACGCGTCACACAACAAGATGATGACATAACAGGAGAGTGACACAAGGGAGAGCCAAGACGAGACGCACCAAAAAACCAGGAACTAAGGTGGCGCAGGCAGGATGCCTCTCTCCCACATCGGAGGTTCCAAGGATCAAATCCCAGTGAAGACAGAAGGAGAAGGATGAGAAGAGAGGGCAGAAAACGGACACAGAGAGTTGCCCAGCGAATGGACAGAGAAACAGTAAAAACAGTGGGGGGGGTGGGGGGGCGGGGTTGATAAAAATGGATAAAAGTAAATAAGTAAATAAATTCTTTAAAAAAATGTATAGGGAAGGAAGTTATGGACTATAGTTAGTAGTAATACTTTGATGATGTTTTTTCATGATTTGTTAACAAATGTTTCACAACAATGCAGGGTGTTTGTTGGGGCGGGGGGTGATGTCTGGGAGCCCTGTATGATGTTATGCATGTTTGTTTTGTAAGTTTGCAATGTTTACTGAACACTTATAGTTTATGTATGTTCATGTATGAATGATATACTTCAATAAATTGTTTAAAAAAAAAAAAAGAAAGAAA
>JAQZBX010018890.1:0-17644 GCA_029593785.1 Cabassous unicinctus
TTGATTACATTTCTGTGACCAATAAGTATTACCTTTACAATAAAATACAAAGGAATATTTGCTGCTTTTAATGAAATAATGTCCTTGTGTCAACAAATATGCTATTTTTACACTGCAGTCAGGGCCTCAGCCAAAAGAAACAGGAAGAATACAGGCTACATTTTAAATATTCATATTAGAATCTTCTCGTTCTCCTTGGGCTGTCTCCTTCAAAATAGGCAAATTAAGGAAATTAGCAGGAAGTGGCATTAACATCTACCCAGATCACTGCAGATGTCGCAGAATGGTCCAGTTCTAAAGGGAGTCATAAAACTTCCCCCCAAACGTGAGAATTAATAACAGTGGAATTTAGTATAGTCTTTGAATACGATGAGGTCAGACATGAGGACTGCTGTCTAATCTCCTAGGGCACTATAGAACTCTGCTTTTAAAATACATGCAAATCTGGGTTTTATCAGATTTAACAAAATCACTAACACTCCTTTTTCTGTTTCTAGCATAGCACATATCTCTAATGCCTCCTTTCAACCACACATCATAATGACGGTTCTAATTAGAGCTAATATTTTTCAAGCACCTAGCATGGGGGTTTGAAGCAGATGAAGTGGTAGGGATCTGTTCCCTCTCAAATAGGAATCACGTTATAAAAATACAGAATAAAGGTGATTTCCATGAGTATGTTAAACAACCAAGACATGCTCATGCTCCTCTCTAGAAGGGGAGGCCTGCTTCTGCTGTGGAGGGGCCTTGCCTCAGTACCACGCTCTCTTGGAAGGCTTAGCAACTACAGCTGAATGGAATTTTGCTACCTGTGGCCACACATGCTTCAGGTACACCCTGATTATAACTCATTATGATTTTAAGGTTTAACAAAATCCTGACATCAAGAAACCATGCTAACACCTTATCTCATTTTAATGTGAGTTCAGAATACTCACATCAGGAAACAGAAAAACAGGTTTTCAAATAAAGGAGTACTGCTTTTATTTTAGTATAACTTTAGGAATAAATTACCTAGAAAATGATAAACTGTGTTGGACACAGACATTTGTGGAATTCTCTGCGTTTAGTGGCCCCTTAGGGTACATCTGGAAGGCTTAGAATGGCATTGCCATGAATCCATGACTTCTGCCAGAATAGATTATTTGGATCTGGGTTGACCATTATTATCTCGAGGTTGGGAGATACTAGACATTTGATGAACATTCACACTTGAAACTATTAAAAATATTGTCATCTTTCTCTAGATCTTGAAAGACGATTCTAATTATTCCATTTAATGGTCATCATTTCTAGACAACTCATATTAAACAGATGATTTAAAAGAGACTAAATATTGGGTCTAGTGTGACTGACTCACAACATGGCAAAAATTGCTCAGTAGCCCTTGTTACCAAACATGAATATACACAGTTTAGGACCCTCAGGAGGGAAAATTAGGTGTTGTCCATTTTAGTTCTATAATGTCTACAATTAATTAGGAAAATTACCATCCATTTTTACTTGCAGATTTTTGCTAAGCCCTAGCTTTGGTTCAAACTGCTGAATTTTAAGGTCTAGGGGAAAATAAAGAGGAGTAGGGGAGGGGGAGTTCCCTTCCTCAGGTTTCTGGAGAGTATACTGTTTAACCTTCCAGCTAAAAGAAGCAAAATCCGGCATTCGAGGTTATCTGTACCATAATTCTCACAATAACTTCCCAGCTTTTCTTCTATAGGGGCTAAAAATGCAGAGAGCAAAAAAGAGATGTAAGTTCTGTATCAGGCAATAAGAGTGTAAAGAGACTTGTAAGGCTATCCTTGAAAAACCAACTTGAAGAGAGAAAAATAATTTTAATGTAGAGAAATTCCAGGGAAAATATTAATACTCAGTATAAGTGAATCAACTTAATTCTTTCAAATATTCATTCCTAGCATAGTCATTCCTATGAAAAAAATCAATTAAAAAAAACAACAACAACAGTGACTGGGAGGTGGCTTTGGCATTGTGGAAAGAACATATGTATTCCAGAGTATGAAGGTTTGGGTTTGAGTCCCAGTACTCAACTAAGTGACCATTTCTAAGTCTGAATTCCTACCTATGAAATGGATAGCAATGACAACAATCTGTCCTTCCCAGGAGGACCGCTGTGGAGATCAGAAGAAGCAACACTTGAGAAAGAACTCTGTAAATTGTAAACCACAATATACATGATGTTGGGATTGTTGTCATCATTGTAATATACTGAATCTTCAACCACAGAAGATTTTAATCTCATATTAAAAGAAGAGGTAGGAATGGCATTTACAGTAGAAGCTCTCTCTCACCAACTGGATTATTCAGCTCCACTCCTTATAAAGGAGGTTTTTAACAAATTAAGAGGGTGCAGCCTCACTAAGAGATTGGGTGGGGAAACGGATGTGGCTCAAGCGATTGGGCTCCCGTCTACCATATGGGTGGTTCAGGGTTTGCTTCCCGGGGTCTCCTGGTGAAAGGCAAGCTGGCACGAGCAGAGAGCTGGCCCATGCAGAGTGCTGGCCACGCAGGAGTGCTGGCCTGCGTGGAAAGCTGGCACAGCAAGATGATGCAACAAAAAGAGACACAGAGGAGAGACAACAAGACAGCAAGAGATGCAGCAGACCAGAGAGCTGAGGAGGCGCAAGAGATTGAGCCAGAAGGTCCCAGTATTGGTTCCTTGTGCCACCTAAAGAGAAGACAAGCAGACACAGAAAGGAGACAGCGAGTGCAAAAACAATGCGGGAGAAATAAATAAATGAATGAATCTTTTTAAAAAAAGAGATTGGGTGGTGGTGGTCTTGAAACTGTTATATAAGAAACAATGGAAGGAATAAAGGGTACTGGAACGAAAGAAGAAAAATCAAAGGAGGTAAGAAATAATAAATGTCTTCTTTAAAGGGTTGTGATTGGGTAATATACTTGTTCTGTTTTGCTACAGAAGGGTGCTGTGGTGGACTGAATCATGTACCCCAATTCTGACTTTTTTTTTTTTTTTTTACTTTATTAGAAAGAAGTTGTGGGTTTACGGAACAATCACAGATAAAATACAGTACTCTCATATACCACCCTGCTAGTAACACCCTGCAGTGGGGTGGACCACATTCTTGTGGGTGTGAACCTACTGTAAATAGGACCTTTTGAAGATGACATTTTTAGTTAAGGTGGGGTCCAAATGGATGAGGGTGGGGTTTACTCCACATGAGAGAAGACCTGGAAGCCACAGAAGCCAGAGAGGAGAGGACCTCACCATGTGATGGGAGGCAGAGATATAAGCCAAGGAAGCCCAAGGACTGCTGACAGCCAGCACCAGAACATAAACACTCTGGGAGAAAGCGAGTTTTGCCAATATCTTGATTTTGGACCTCTTTGAGCCTCAAAACTGTGAGCCAATAAATTCCCATTATTAAGCAAAAACCAGTTTGTGGTTTTTGTGATAGGCGCTCAGGCAAAGGAAGACAGGGGATATGGATGGTCAGGCACTCAGAGATCACAATAAGGAAGATTATGGAAAGAATGGTCTAACAATGAGAGCAGTCCCCAGTGAATACACAGCTTCAGAGGTAAACAATGATCAGCCCATCCATGAAGGTGTTTAAGCAGAGACAGAATTGGAAAGCAAAAGGAACTAGGTAATTTTAAAGGCCCCATGATATATCTTCTTCCCAGCACCTGAATGTTTCCATTAGGGGAAGTCCTATATGTTTTATCAAAGTTACATCTTCAGTAGAGTCCTGGGAACCCTGACATAGTGAATTTGTGGTAGATTGAATTACTGGTCCCAACTCTTCTCTCCCCCTGTAGTACTATCATGTATCCATAGCCATGCCATTGCCTCTCTGTGGTTGGAATTTACATCCTCTCCCCTTGACTTCAGACTTGGTCATGTGACTTGTGTTGGCCAATAGGATGGTAGCAGACATGATGCAAGCAGAGGTTTGGATGGTTAGGCTTGTCATTCAGTGCTTCTGTCATCAGCCTGATGGCCACTGCCTCTTCAGCATGGATTCCAAAATGAGACATGGAGTACAGCAATCCTAGCTGATCCTACCACAGAGCCACCTCAATCTACTTGTAAACCATCAGTGAGAAATAAAAGTTTTTGTTTGTATGCCACTGAGATTTTGGGGGTTGTTTGTTATTTGGCAATAGCTGACTGATATAACATCCATCATAAGATATCTGAAGGAATGAGGCAGAGTTGTCTGTGTAACTAAATTAACAAAATGGCCTCATTAGAAAATGGTCTATCCAATAAGACTGACTATCAAAGAAGCATTAATAAATGCTCTAATCTATTTACCATACAAAGCTTTGAATCATCTGGGAAAAAGCATGTAAATAAAAATCACTGTAATTACTACTGCTGTAAGGCTTAAGTATTCTCCTCCAAAGGGATGCACACAATTTTTTTCCAGTAATGCAAACGAGAAGACAAACTGCTCTGAAATGTTTTTCAACAAAGACTAAATAAATTCACCCTGCCAACCACAAGTCTTTAAAACAGGCAGCTGTGAGCAAAATGGATTTTAATCAAATTCAGATGAAATTACTATTTCAAAAGTATTCAAAGAGGTATTGTCTAGAATGCATTAAGTCCCACGTTGTAAATGTTTATGCCTATAAAGCATCAATGCAAAACGCCATATAACAACGTATATACGTACTTATTTTTTCTGATTCAGAAACTCATTACAACTGAGAAAATGTTACCTTTGGTAAAATACTTAAATGTTCACAACTGCATCACTAGAGCAGTGTCATGAGTTTAAAACTACTGGAGAGTAAGCCAATATACTCAGAAGGAAACCTGCTAGGATTGAAGCCATAGTGGAGAATGGCACAGACGCTACACCACTAACTTCTACAGGCATTATAATAACCTTAACACTTACTTTGTGAACAGCAAATCAAACTCTCACACTTGAGAACCATATTTATTTTGAGTAAAAAGAGTGCTTAGGGGAGAGAAGTGACATGTAAAATCCGCATGCCTCAGGCTGGTTCCAGTGCATGGCGAGATCAGAGCCGAATCCTTATGGTGGCCTCCCCGGATCAGAAAGCAGACTGAAGATGTTCTCATGAACACCGTGATTTCTATGCATTACTCACATTTGCTGCATGCTCCATCTATGAAAAAAAACTCAAGACTATGATCCATAACATAGTCGAATTGTGGGTTTTTTACTACCATGAGGACAAGCAAGTCTGTTTAATATTTATCACTCTTTGTTGAAATTATGCACTTTTCTGAATTGCTTCCTTTTCGCAACTATGGCATCCCCTTCTGCTGTTATCTTACATTCCACTCTCGGCTCTTCATGTTGGTTAATTCTGTTTTTCTTATCAAGGACATATGAGAAAATACTTAATAGGACAACTAAAAAAGTAATGCACAACTTATTAGCTGAAAAAAGTGGGAAAATGTGAAAATAAATTAAGAGAAATAGTATTGGTATTAGAAGACTACAATGGTGAAGTTTAGAATTTTTTTCCATGATAGAATAAGACTTATCAGCCAAGAATGTGAATCAATTTTAATGATGAAAATCACAGACTCAGAGCCTTCAGGGGTAAAGCAGTAGTATGTGCATGTGTGTGTGGGGGGGGGGAGGGCTGTTTAGAAATGACAAAAACATGCCCAACCTGCAAACATTTGAATTCAACTGCCTCAAAAAACAAAAAGCCTCCTCTGGGCCAAAGCAAACAAGGCTGCAGCCCTCAGTTTGGGGATCATAGTCATTCTCTGATTTTCTGCCTTTCTCTATTTCCTGTTCACTTCCCCAAAACTGGGTAGGGAAAAATGAATGAAGAAAATGTAGAACAAGTTAAGTAGCTTGTTATTAGTTCTGATGGGGGAAGGCAGAAGATCTGTAATTCCTGGTCAAAGGGAGAAGGTAAGTTTCTGGATGTGTTACGCTTTGGCACAGTCCTTGTCATTGATTAGGAACAGAAAGGAAGAGCTGACTACATCCAATTATCCAAAAATTTGATCAGAATAGAAGAAAATGAATGGCACGACAAAACAGTTGATTCACAACGTTCAATGAGTATCTACCGTGAGCTGAGAATGACCATGGCTTGAAGTGGAAGAAGAATGAATGAACAATAAAAAGGGACGCCTCCTTCCTCCTGAGACTTGGAATTTAATGAAACACACATGCCCGAGAGATAAGAGAGCACTGGCAGAGTAACTCAGGGTCAGACCAAATAAAAAATAAATACAAAATGTGTAACTTGATTCCTCATAGGATTGTTGAACAGAGGTAGATAAAGAGGGAAGGGTCAGTCAGAGGAGAGAGAGAGAGATCTTGAAAAGAACAGAGATAAGCCTCTTACAGAAGAGGAGCGGAGCTAGAGACCGGAAGGTACTTCAGGAAGGGAGAAGAAATAATGCAAGGCAGATGTGGGTGTGCACTCATCTCAGACAGGAGGTCACCAAACCAACTAACTGGGGTCAGCAGAATATGTCCTTCAGAGGTTTACTGTAAACGGTGGGCTGGATGAGTTGCAAGAGGGAGGGCAGTCCGTGAAAAGTGCTGAATGCCTTCTGAAGTGACTATATTTTACATGAAACCAAAAAGAAGTCATTAGAAAGAGTTACACTTGGAGATGAAGAGCCTTTCTAGAATAGAACTGTAAAAGCTAAGGGAAAGAAGTGAATTTTTTGAGTGGGGGAAATAATGGACTCAAAAATAAACCAACAAGTAAAGAGCTGAAATCATATCAGTTGGCAGGGAATAGTCAAGAATGATATGAGGAGGAGAGTGGATATGGCTCAAGCAGTTGGGTGCCTGCCTCCCACATGGTAGGTCCCAGGTTTGGTTCCCAGTGCTTCCTAAAGAAGATAAGCAGAAGCAACAAGCTGATGCAACGAACAGATGCAACAAGCAGACACAACGAGCAGAAAGCAGATATGGCTCAAGTGGTTGGGTGCCCACCTACCACATGGGAGTCTTGGGTTCAGTTCCTGGTGCCTTCTAAAGAAGACGAGCAGACACAATGAGCAGACATAGTGAGAACACAATGAGCAGACATAGCAAGCAGACACAGCAAGCAGACAACAAGCAGAAACAATAAACAGGCAGATGAGGGCGCCATCTCAGGGGGAGAAAAAAAAAGTCATAAAAAAAAAAGAATGATACAAGAAGGAAGAAAAGGCAATTCACTGATGAAGAAGACATTGCAGAAGAGGCACTGCTGTCTTGAGTCCATGTATTACAGTGACGGGAGGACATTATAAATCCCTGGGTCTTATAAGAAGCTCGATGTAGCACTAATGTGCTCTGCTACAAAGCTGTCCTAATCGCAGTTAAAATGGAGGATGTCAATGAAGGTCACTGCCACACTGGGCATTTTTTCAGGCAGCACAGTTTTAGCCTGCTGGAATCCAGCAGGCACAGATTCCAAGCCACCGTACAAAAAATCAGCACGAAGGCAAACACAATCAGAAAGGCTTTAATCACCTGGGCAGACAGCGAGGCAGGCCTAAATTTATAGCAATGAGTTTCAATTTCAATTTTTTGTACATATTTAAAATATTTACATTTTCAATTTTAGAGGTCTGCATTTTCCCTGTTACATAATGATTAGCTACACTGACACAGTCCTATTCCCTTGCTTGTTTTCATAATGTTCATTTTATTAAGAAATCTCAAAAAGTAGTACTGTCTTTTTAGAAGCCTCCTCCCTAGATTCTTGTCAAATGTGAGATTAGCCAAAGAGCCTCGTCTTGTGAATTGAAAGTTAGTTTCCAGACCTCAGGGGCCTCACTCTGACCACCATGAAGGCACGATGGGGTGGTGAAGGACTGGACATTCTGGGTTTCTTGAGAGTGTTCCAAAGGACTCTTTCTGGAACCAGATTCAAGGTTGGGTTTTGGTAAGAAGACGAGCTCTACTGTCGATACACTTTTCTTGTCTGGAACAACAACACACCTGAATTCCCTTAAAGCACGGCATTTGAGCATGTCAAATTGTGCACGCGGAGGAGATAAGTTTAAAGACCTGGTGGGAGGATGAAAAACACCATCTTCCCTGACAAGTGCAATGTGGGTATTCAGAAGGACTAACGACCGGCATTGGCCTTGGTCTGTGTCGCCCTCGACTCTGACTGTCGTGTAGAGCAACAACTGTATCTCTGCCAGAGAGGGAACGTTGGCGTCCATATTTCCATGAAGAAAGTAAATAATGTCAACCACGGTATTCTGGAATTTGGATGACAACCGAACTCCATTTGCCAAAATTAGATGAGTGATTTCTGCTTTCCAGTCAAGAGAAAGCTGAACAAGATCTTGCTTGAGCAAAGGGTGAGCAGTGCAGGCAGCAGCTTCAGACTCAGTCAGCAGGACACACAGGAGGTCAGAGCACAGCCGCTGAGAGAGGTTTTTGTTGTAACTAAATACAGTGAGCAAGAGATCCTTTGTGGAGCCCAGAAATCGAATGCTTTGTCCACCAAAGCCAATCTGAATCTCCTTTAGTCCAGAGAGCGGCAGAGCCTGGAAAACGCCCAGTGAGCCCAGGTGATTATCTGACAGAATGAGAGCATATAAAGCTGAACAAAGCAGGAGCAAACACGCTGGCTGGGGGCCGGGATCTGTGCAGTTAGCAACAGCAAGCCAGTAAATGCCTCTGACTTCACTGATGTCACCCAAAAGTTCTGGTAGAGAACAAGCCACATGCTCAAGAAAGGCTTTTAAAGGGTGCTCTTGAAGTCTCACCATTTGGTCTGGGAATTGCACAAGGGTCTGCTTAAAGGCAGAGCTCTTTCCAGCCTCTCCATATCCCAGCTGGACAACCGAGCTTAGTGAGGAACTGGGCAAAGCTGCGGCGGTGAAGGCAGGGGCCCTGTAAGGCACAGCGTTCTCGGCTGGCCTGAGGGTCCCTGCCTCTTCGCTGCTACTGCTGCCAATCCGAGCTTCGGGAACAGAAGGAGATCCTGATGACATCACGAGCGGCATCAAGGACCTGTCCAGAGGGAAGGGTCTCGGAAGTGGCAGGTTTCTGATGAAAGCTGTTACAGGGGAGGTAAGCCCGCGTGGGGCCCACAGGCCACCCACATGCGGGGCCCGGGTCATCACTTTGGCGCTGGCCTCCAGCAGGTGATTACTGGTCTCTCTATAAAGGTCTGACAACTTGTGGTAAAAATATCCCAATCCACGGTTTACTTCTGTCCTGACGTTCATCAGGGATTCTGGGGAGCTCATTTTTTCAGCTTGCTGCTCACTATGAAACACCGAGGTCAAGACGCCCTGATGAGCCTTGTCAGACACACACTCCTCACTAGAAACACTTTCAGAGAGAACAAAGCAGAGTAACTTGCTTTGCCTGGACTGCTTATGTCCATTATTTAGGGACACTTCCTGCAAAGTACGTTGTAGTAAAGTCCTGCTGGACCCACTGCCCAAGCTGTGTTCATCTTTCTGAGTGAAATTTTCTGACTTACCCTGAAAATGTTCTGCGTGGCTGGTGTTGCTTTCATTAAGAAAATAAGAAGAGAGTTTAGGTATATTAAAGCACTTTGGTTCAAAACAGCCAGCAGGCTCAGGAAAACAACTGTCCTGTACCACTCTTTGTAATAAGTGCCGACCCGCTAGCCGGTGGGCTCTCTCTTGCGATGCCGAGGAGGAGGTTTCAGGGTCTGCAGTGCTCCACGTCGTGGGAAGGCTCCAGTGCTTGTTCTGACCCACTTCCATCCTCTCCTCACCAATGACGTTGGAAGTGCCAGTGGCATCTTTGGGCATAAGCGAGGCAAGCCATGAATGCCTTTTCTGTTCAAGATGTCAAAAAAAAGTTGAAATGGAGATGTAGGATCACCATTTGTAATTCTTTTGCTTATGATGATTCTTGCAGTCATTGGTTTCATTTTGTGGGTTAATTCAGAGGCTAAATTGAAACCCTAAGCCATTCATATTGATTGATACATGATTTAAGGAAAATAAAAAAAGAACAGATGATCTGATTAACATAGAGAAGATCAATTTCCAAATTATATGCCTTGTAAATCGGTGAGCATTTTGGTGAAAATACATGATATGGTTTTGATCCACAGTATCATTTCTTGGTCTAATATTTTATTTTCTCTAAAATAAATTCTAAGACCTTTAGATAATGTCCTTACTGGATGACTGGCAGAAAGGAAGGTAGCCAGGTCAATGCCAGTGAGGTCTTCCATGGAGCTCCTACTTTCATGCTCTCTGTTCAGCCATGTATGGACATCATCTGTAAGATTAGTACCATTTAGTAGAAGGGTTTTCTGTTTGTTTTTTGTTATTTTCTTTTAAATTTAGGAATGTATGGGAAGCACATGCCTCTCATCAGAGGAAAACACAAGAAAAACCTTACAAATCGTACGTCCAAATAAACTTTGGTTTGACAATCCACCAGAGAAATAAGTTAATCAGTCAAAAGTATTTCCTTTGTACTACTGCCAAGTCGTCTATAAAACCAACAGGGTTTTTCAAACATTGAGAAGTACTCAGTTTCATTTCCAAACCCCATATCTGATTCTGATTATAGAATTCTGCCTTTTAAATACAGACCAAGGGAACGAATACTGTTACAAATGAATAACTGGGCAAAGGACCTCCACCACAGCTACATGCCATTCAAGTCAAGTCAAAGCACTTTTCAACCTGCAGGATTCCGTTTAATTGTAAGCCCACATAATAGCTTGCCTTTTCTATTAGCCATTAATCTCACTGGGACTTCAAAATTCTAATTATGCAACTAAACATTAAGAAAATTGAATCACACGAGCATGCCATAATTTAAGACGACCCTATCAATCCGAAAAATCATTACCTACCTCATATTTTAGCTTACGTTGAATGGTGCCATTGTGAAGTTTCTCATTATCCTGAAAAGAAAATAAAGAGGCCTCTATATTAAATTATAGCATTTTCATAGAGGAAAAGAGCTGATTTGATTAGAAGAAATATTTATGGTAACCAAATTCTGAAAAAATATACTTGTCATGCAACAATGTCACCCTTCTATAGAATTCATATTCCCAAGATAAACATGGCTCTGTTAATCAATCTGCTTGTAAAAGAATTGAACCATTTATTCCTAATCTTAAAATTCCAAAAAAAAAAAAAAAAAATTTACTAACAAGATTTCCTTAGGACACTCCTAAATTTGCAGGACAGAAATAAAATGTCTTTGTTGATAAAAATCATTTTGTCACAAATATGTGTTTTTCTCAAAAGTAAAATGTGTATGTTTACTTTGGGTAATTTACAAAGTAAATTAAATACTTTATGGAAATTGGTTATATTTAGGGAGAAAGGAAAATACAGAATTTTTATAAATCAAAGTAAATAAAGCATTTTAGGAAAACTTATATTCACTTAAGGATTTTCCCAGGAGTAAAAAAATTTTTAAATTAAGTTACTTTTGAATTAATACAATGTGGAAAAACTGCTATGCTCCACCCAAGCAATACTTAATATTTTTTCTTGAACGGTCCATAACAAAACTGTATTTTAGAGTAACATCTGAATTTCACTGAGAAACAGTAATCAAAGACCCACACCCCCCCACACCACTTCTTTGAAAGGTCACCTTGAAAATAAATTACTGCTCTACTTCACTTCTTCTGCTCACCTTTGTCATGTCTGCAGGTGTACTGCTGTCATCGCCAATCACACGATGCAAATCCTGAAGACGTCTTTGGACTTCCTCTTCAATGTAAGCATTGATCCTTGAAACAATGGGGGAAAGGGGGACACTTTGAACATGTTTAACTATATCTGAGCTTCTTTCTTTCTACTATGCCCTTCATAACAGCAAACTCTCTCATTCAAAATGCCAAACGCTAACAACAACTTGGTACCTTTAACATTTTTCTTCTTTCTAATAAACCTAGTGTCACCTGCTCACTACTGGGTTTCCCCGCAACCAGAGAAAATTTGATGTATAACACAATTCTTAGAAATGGATGGGGAACTGAGTGATCCCAACCCAACCTTTCCTGGATTTTCTTAGTGGAACCCTCACTGCAGGGCTCCTTGGTCTCAGGCCTTCCTGTGAGACCAACCACTCCACTCGCCAAGCCTCAGTTTCCTCACACAGAAAATGCTGATAGTTATTTCTCAAAATCACAAGGTCACTCATGAGGATTCAAAAAAATAAATAAGGTGGCTTCACTCTCTGCTAATCTTCATGATTAAGATCAAACAATACCTTGCACTGTGCCTGACCTGTCCTGTTTCTCCAATTTGGTTGCCTGCACCTGGTCAGTAGAGACCACATCTTAACCATCTCTACCTTCTAAAATGCCTGGTGTAGGGCCAAGGCACAATGAATGCCAGAAACAGGTAATTCCCAGGCAGCCATCAGTTGTTAACTTGGTACCCAACAGAATTCAGGTGAAGTGTAGACTGCGACCATCAGCCTTAACCATTTCGTGGATTTCAGCCTTATCTCAGGTTTCGCTTTAGGCCACTCCACCCAGAGGGATCAGAGAAAGAATTTTAATCCCATCTAAAATCTTTCCAATGGCTCAGTCTGTCCAAATAGAAGTCTTACTTAGTTCTAGACTACTTCCCCCAGTTCTACAGACACTGATTAGATGGGTTATTTTTAATTAAACTGTTTTCTATGTTTACATCTTAGCACATTAAAAAACACTGTCTTTATCCCTTGAAGCACATGCATAATCCTGTATACATTTCTGTACTATTTACCAAAGCTAAATGATTTTCTGAAATGCTAGATGTAGAGATTAATATTTTAAGTAAAATACCCTAGAAGAATAGATTTAGGGTATTAAAGCACAGTTTTTTATCTTTTATTATTAGAAACAAAACCATGTGCAACTGAACTTGAGCCAAAGGTATTTACAAATTAATCACCTCCCCTGACCTTTATTTAAATTTAAATTACTACCATGGAAGATACAGACCTAATTTAAAGGCATACAGAGGCTCATGCCATTTTTATTACATTTTGATATCCAAATACATATCTCCTAATATCTTGGGCT
The DNA here is from genome assembly GCA_029593785.1 of Cabassous unicinctus. NCBI lineage: Eukaryota > Metazoa > Chordata > Mammalia > Cingulata > Chlamyphoridae > Cabassous > Cabassous unicinctus. The sequence goes on from JAQZBX010018890.1 coordinate 12,979, forward strand.
CAAGACTGCCAAATTTGAAACGTCCCTATGACATGGATGGGGTTGAGGAAAATAATAATCATTTTTTAATAGGTAAAGAATGATAAAGCTGATTTGTTGGAAAGCTCTAAGCCACAGTTAGATTCAAAAGGCTACCCAAGTTGAAAACCATTTGACTAAAGTAACATCAGATACATATTTTTGTTGTTCATGATCACTCTGAATGTACTAGCACAGTTTTTATAACAGACTTCATCTACTTGTAATCAATGTCTTACACAAATTAACTGTCAGCACAAGGTCCTTCATGGTATGATTCAATTCATTCTACTTCTTTGTGCTTCCTAACCTGGCCTTGTATCACTCCTTTCTGGATAAGCTGATTTCCCTGAACGTTTTACTTCTCCCTTCTCACACAAACAACTTGCATCAACATCGCTTGGATTTGGCTGGCCAGTTCTCAGATCTCTGACTCCCTTCAAATTATACTTCACCCACCATCGCCAGGCAGCAGCCGGTGAAGACTGGGCACATCTCAGGCACACAGATTGATTGCTGTTGCCTTTGCTAGATCCCTCCACATGCTATCTGGTCAACACCAAGCATTGTTAAACCACATTAGAAATGCAGGCATGGTATCAATTTAACACTGAGTACCTGGCATCCATGAGGGGGGCCAGGTGAGTCTGAGGTTTCTCAGCACTGGGTGGCAAGCCGGAGGAAGAAGCCCTCCCCTCTAGGGTCCCACGGTGCCCCTTCTGAACACCATCGACCTCACAGATCTTCTGCTTCAGCTGCTGGATTTCATGTTCTAATCTACAGAGATGGAAGACACAAGAATGTATTCTTAACAGCATTTCCTGAACATCTTTGTTTTGTGGAACATTGTTCCAGAAACCACAAGGGATTCAGACAAAAACCCTATGTGCAAAGATCTTTACCTGCTAGTGGAACAGCTGCCACATCCCTAGAAGACAAGGTATGAGGCAATGATGGGCCACAAGAGGAGTTCAGAACAAGTGCTACAGGCACCAATAGTTGGAGAGTTTTATCACCAAGGGCGAAGATATTTCTACTGTGCTGCAAGGAAGTCCTCAGAGGTGCCATGTGCAGGATTCTAGACCCCCTACACCTGTTTCAACCAAACACTGGATTGTTGACCACATATTGAGATTCCACTAAATATTTCTATTCCACAAAAGAGATCTATGCTTTAAAGAGTTTTTAGCAATCACCAATCTAGTAGGATCTTCACAGTCAAGGTAGATCCAAGTTGAATCTCCAAATCTAGAGACTTGGAGATGATGGTGGAAGGTTCTCCAGGTACAAAAACAATATGAACAAAGGTGCCAAGTCAGGAATCCACTTTGCTCAGCAGAGGGTATGGGAAGGGGGAGTGGGAGAAACAGACCTGAGAAATCAAGCTGGGTGGCACAAAAAATTAAAATAAACCAAAAATTGTAGAACCTAAAATTTATCTCCAGTGCTAAACAATACATCTAATATGAGCTCAAATGTGTATAAGGCCATTCTTCCAGTGGCCCAGGCACCTTGAATACAAAGGCATCAGGCTAGCATGGCAAAGCCTGCAAGTAAATCTGGCCCCAAGGAGCACAAGATCAGCTAGGGCTGCAGCCCACTCACTATGTGAACTTGGGCAAGTTATTTATATCTGGGGCTCAATTTCTTCACGTAACAAATGAGAGTCAACTAGTGTCTAGTGTCTCTAAATTCTTTCAGCTCCAAAACCAGAGATTCTAGGTTCATAAACTGTCATACCACAATGCTCCCAGCAGCAAATGGACTGGTCTGTCCTGAAAATGAAAGACAAATTCTTAACTCTCAGAAATGTGATTATGGGGCCACAAGGTAAACACTCATGGGTTCCACAGAAGGCACTGCCTGGCTTAGCTCAGCCTTTAATCTGTGTAATGACTAGAAAACACTTACTGAGCATCAACTTGCAGACCAAATATTTTCAAGGAGAAGGTGATACACATGAAAAGAGGATGTAAGAGGCCAGGTGGTAGGCAAAGAATCAGGGAACAACATTAACGGGTTCTCAGAGATGGTAAGGAAAAGGAGCCAGATGTAATTAGGTCGTTACCAATGATTATAACTAAGAAGATGCCTGTTGGGATTGTCCAGAAAAGTGCTTCAGGGCTGGGGCAAATGAACCCTGCAGGCTAAGCAGGATTTATGTGGGTGGCAAGGGGCACTAAGGCATCTGGGAAAGGGTCGCAGCAATTGCAGCACACGGAGAGAACTGACCTACACATATGACGGCTATGTGGTCAGGAGATAAGAGGGCAAAGGTAAGAGTTGAGGGATAAGGAGACATGGATTTGAGTTGCAGCTCCACCACGTTCTAACTGCATGGCACTGGACCTCAGTGGTTACATAACTGTGGCAGGCTTCCATGTCCTCATCTGAAAACTGAGACGATGGCACCCTCATTTGAAGAGTAAATGATAATGCACATTTGGCGCTGAACATGGACTCTGGGTACAGTTATCCTTCATCGTTGGCTTCGTCACCAAAATTGTCGTTACTGTTGCTATTATTATCAAAGAGCTCCGACAAGAAAATATGACTAACTCTGGATTTTAACAGTTTACCTCTGTTCTGACCCTAGACAGTGGCAGGAAATTCCCTGCTATGGTAACAGGAGAGCTTTTCTAATTACAGGAAAAATGCAATGGGCAGGTGGTGGAAAACCAGGTGGCAGCAAAATGGGTTAATCCTTTTCCAGGAAGCAATGGAAAGTCAAAAGGAGAGCCAGGTTCAATGCCTTGTATCTAATCCGGGCCCATGTGAATTTAATATTTCACACTTGTGGGTTTCACGAACGGCCAAGTCAGACTGCATGGCAGACGCTGGTTTAGCCATGAGAACTTGGAAAAGAAAAGAAAACACAATTGAAACATCCACAGAAATCTGCAGAGGCATCACAGCCTGAGCAAAGAGCTCACAATGTGTCACCTGAATTAAGTCTATTCCATCAAAATGCACAGAGCTGAAAGCCTCCTTCGTACGACTTCTGGAGGAATGCTGACACTGCAAATCACTTCCAGGGAAAGCGTAATCCTACTTCCGTGATTACAGACTGTTAATACAAAATGCCCAGGGAACGGAGTGGCAGACAAAAGCCAGGGACTTCAAGCTAGAAACTCAGGCTGCACTCTCAGTTTACACTGCAGGACAAATTGAGAGCATGCCCTCCGCTACTCTACATTCCCTGGGCCTGCAGCTTTGTCCAGCAATTTCATTTACATAACACACCTGCAATCATTTTCTTAAACCTCCAACCTATTTCTCTGAAGTAACAGCACTACGGTTTTTGATTATTATTTTCTTGCTCTGTTTTGCCTGAGGGAATTACCAGAGAGTGACTGTAAATACAACGCCAGTCTACAAGCAGATCATTTGAAAAGGACATTTGCCTGAGCTTTCAGGCAAGATGATGGATGAAGGTTTCGGCAAAACTGCAGGGTAGCTGTTGCCTTGTCATAAGGACTTGATCCCATGCCTCTCTGCCCAAATATCAAGCTGGGGTCTTAGAGGCCTTTAATCTGGGCTTCTGTTGAAGACCCCTCAGAAGGCACTGTGGTGGGAGAAATAATGGGGAGGCAGGGTACAGACCCTCCAACCTGGGCATCTGTTAAGATATCACTTGGTCTGGAGATAAAAGTAAATGCACAGCCCCCTGACTCACCCCCTTCTTGTACAGGTGAGGATATGGAGGCCCAAAGATGAAGCATCAGCCTGAAGCCAGCTAAGAGGAATGGGCCGGGCCAGGGTGTGAACACCCACTGCAGGGCTCCAAATCAGGTGCTGTCTGCACTCCTGACAGCCTTCCACATTTCTGGGAGTCTGGGCATTGCATCCGCAGGGCTATCAGAAAACCAGCTCTCAAATTCATGTATTCATTCATTTTGTGAGCCTACTGTCTTGATATGCATGATGACAGCAAACAGGTACAGAAAGACAAAGAAATAGCCTTTCCTTATCTTTCCTGCTCTTACTTTTCATAACACCAAAAATAATATAAGATGTTGAAAATCATCACCAAACATCCTCGAATATACCACTGTGTTCAGAATCATCTGGAGAGGTTTGTTTGTTTGGTTGGTTGGTTGGTTGAATCAGGAGGGGTGGGAGAAGTACTGTGTTTCAGTTCCCTACCAGGTGTGGAAACAGGACACTGCATACAATCTGTGAACGCAGTGGTGGTGCTGTAAACCAGGGCTGGTCACAGGGAAGACCTGAAGGCATAGGTGAGGGAGGGAAAAGAGAGGGAGGGGGAAAGGAATAAGGAAGGAAGAGGAGGAGGCAGGGAGGGAAAGAGGGATGAGGCAAGAAGGAAGGGAAGAAGGAAAGGAGGATGCAGGGAATGGATGACAATGGGCGAGAAGGAGGGGAAGGAGGGCAGAGAGGAAGGGAGGAATCAAGGCTGAAGTCTTCTCAGTCTTCTACATTTATCAAAATACTAAAACATATACAGTCCGTAGGCCAGTGGGTTCTGAACAAAGGCTTTGTTTATGTTTGTATGTGTGTGTGATTCTACAAGAAGATCTTAAGGAGAAATAAAAGTATGTTTAGATGTATTTTTCTCAGGTCTGGTAAAAATAAGTGTTTGCCTGTATATTAAAGAATATAAAGGCTAAAGGAATTACTTTTATAAAAA